>PVJH01005574.1:0-110594 GCA_004026705.1 Nesogale talazaci
GCTAAGAGGACTGAGTGGAGGCAACCAGTGTCCGAGAAGATGAACAAAGCTTATTAATGCCCAGCAATAACAGCGTGATAGCAGAACCTTCTCCCTTAGCAACAACCTAGTTCTCTCACTGTGATAAAGTGCTTTGCCTTCTGCCTCAGACTTGAGCCACTTGGGGTCGGAATGGTTGCCTTGTAAAATTGATGGGCAGCAGCGCTCTCTCTTAGTTCAAGGAATTTCTGTTTGCATTAGCAAAAAAGTTCTAGTTTGGCAGTTTCTGAGGACGTGCCCTATCAAAGGAGCATCACTAAAAATTGGACCAAACTGGAACAGAGCTCATTTCTAATCCCGATTGTCCACCTAGTCAGTTTCCTCCAAACCATCACCTCAGAGTTCCAGCTCACAGGTCTGTCCACAGGTGAGCGAATCTTACTTATTTGTATATCTAACGACAATTTGAAAAGGGGGAGGAGGGAACAACGTCTGTGCCTCTTTCACCATCAGGGAAGGTTGTTCAAGATTAAAGGGTCTTTTCCTTCGAAACCATCTTGAATGTTTCCTAATCTTAAAGGTCCACTTGCTCATATAATACCTCTGTACCTTCAAAGACTCTTTACTCAAGTAAGGTGCAAGACAAAGGCAGTTAGGCCATTCTGGAAGGTCAGAATGGGAACTTGTTTGTTCTAGGGAGGGGAGGGCTGGGGATGAAGGTGACCTTTTCTTGTGCATCTTTGGATGCAGGTCAAGGTCGTTTGCTCTTCACAAGCATGTTCTGCAGCAGAAGAAATGTTCACTTCCTGGTTGATGGTGGGTCCCTTCCTGGTGTCCTAGTAGATCAGACATGGAGGTCAGGATTGAAGGCAGGGATGGCCTAGACCAAGGGGTCGCGACCCACAGGTTGAGAACTGCTGAACTAAGTTGATTCGAGAAATTCAAGTTTATTCCTGCAAGCACTTACAAAAGGAAACAGTCAGGTTTCTCCTTGTGAGATGCTTCAAAGAGCTAGTGAGAGTCATACAAGTTATATACCCTAAAGTTTGTGGCAAATTGTAGGAAGCTGGGGGGCGGGTGGCAGTGATGGGGAGGTGGGTAGTTAACAAGATTTACAATGATCAGAGGACCTTCAAACAAAGGGACAAAGGGGATTGAGGTTCACAGGAAACAGTTCACATTCCCCTAAGAGGTTATCAAATTATCAGTGGATAACTTCATTACTCAGCAGAGTGTCAGATTGGTACCCTTCAAGATTTCAGTCTCCATGTTTATTCAAATGGCCCCGTTTCCCCTTTCCTGCATAATAACCATTCCTCAAGCATACTTATCTCAATGGCTTTGCTTCCCGTCTGCTGCTTTCTGAATAATTAAACAGGGTTAAGGGACATTTTCACTAGTGAGGAGGAAGTTGCCACATTCTGGGTCCCTTGTATCAAACTAAACCCCAACAGGGCAGAACCCAAATTGTTGCATTTCTAGTGTTGGATTAAAAGCAGGTTATACTGCCTTTGATTTCACTTTCTTATTGCACTACATTGGTTCAATTTTTGGTACTGTGTTGAATAAGGATGGTGTGATCAAATATCCTTGCTTTTTTCCTGATTTTCAGGGTAAAAGATTTAGTCTTTCACCACTAAGTATAACTTGGGCTGTAGGATTCTTTATATTTACGTACGACTTACTTAATTTTGTTATTGCTGAGATTGCACATAGTAAGACATACACCAATTCAACAGTTTTTGCATGTAAAAGTTAGTGACACTGATTGTATGAGGGGTTACTCCACTAAAACTGGAAATGCATTGGGCAGAGCAGAGTTTTAGTTGTTCACAGTTTTCCCAATAGACAAGTTTTGAGCAACTTGCTCTCAGGTAGTGCAACCAGTGGCGTCACCTGGGACAGTGCATTTTTTCATAAAAACAGCTTCACTGGACCCTTATTTTTTTGTGTGTGATGACTGATTTCAATGAATAGTGTGCAGCTGTGAATTTTTGTTTTCTGATTGGGGAAAAGTGCCACAGAAACGGTTGGGATGCTGTACACAGCTTACAAGGACAGCACTATGGAAAAATGCAAGTGTGCGAGTGGTTTTCTCATTTCAACAAAGGTGAAAAGGTCGATTGATGGCAAACCTCGTTCCGGATGTCAGTCAACTTCGAGAACAGTTGAAAATGTCAACTCATAGTGCATTTGGCGTTCATTCCACCAGGTCAGACTGTAATTCAAGCTTCCTATTAGAGGTTCTGAAAAGATAGTGAATAGTGTGGGGCAAAAAAGGTCTGCTTGGTGGAAGACTGGGGACTGTTTAGGCCACCACGACAATGCACCGGCTCACACAGCCATCTCAGTATTGCCCCACACACCGTACTCATCTGACCTCACTCCACTCAACTTCATTTTGTTTCCATGAAGGAAGAGTGACATGAAAGGGCAATGTTTTCAAGACGTAGAAGAGATGCGGGGGAGGGGAAAGTGAGAGAGATGCTGTCAGCCATCCAAACAGATGGGTTTGAAAAAAGTTTCCAAGGATAGACTTGACAAATGTGACATTTGCAGATTTGTCAAACGTATTAAGTATAATGGATATGAAGGTGATAAGGTTGTTATATATATATATATATGTGTGTGTGTATGTATATATATATATACACACACACATATATAGCTTTGGGGAGGGGGAATATGTTTTTTTGGGGGGGAACCCCCTTGTATTCTTTAAGTTGCACAACTATTTTCACTTTCCCTTTTTGAGTTACTCCCCCCTCATTAACATAAATTCACTGCCCTCTAATGTTCCTATCTAATCTTTTGCGTTGCTGATGTCGATTTGATGTTCTATTTATTGTTCTTAAAGGAGTATCATGCTCAAGGCTGACATTTTTACCAGTTAGGTAAGCTAAACTATTGCTTGGTTTTAGGGAGACTTCAGCAGAGATAGTTGGGTTAATGTTCCAAATTAGCAGCCTTTGCTTCCACCCTGGTCTGTAAGAAATGCTGGTGACATACCATTCCGCCTCAGTTCCTCTAGGTCACTAACAGTGGGTTTGTGTAAATCCTGCAAGTCAGCCTGTACTGGAAGGGTTTCCAGATGGAGAATTCATGTGGACCACCTTATCCCAAGTGAGGTTACTGATGGCTATCATGACTGTCAATCACCAAATGCTCAAGAAACCCAATTGGAACCCACGGTAGCCAGAGCGAGGCTTTATTAGTGGAATTTGCCAAGATCAGGTGCTCCAGTCACAGAAGACAAAATGGGCCAGCACACCCACGATTCACATTAGATTCCTTCGTTCCTGAGTATCTCCCCCAGTTCCTCAATGGCCGAATACCACAAGGTAAACACTCTTCCGGATGTCCCGGACTTTCTTAATTTAGAGTTTCTCCATCTGGGGCAGATTCCTCCCCTCCACCCAGCCCCCTCTTGATTAATCCAATGCACACAAGATTCCCCAGGATTCGAGTGATGATCACATCAGCTATCAAGTGATGCTCTGGTTACTTAGTAACATCTTGGCCTTTCGTGTCTTTAAATGCAGTAGATGGTCCAGTCCTGGATTTATTTCTCACAGGTTCCAGGTGTTGCATTTTTCAACTTTAGCAAATTAATTGGGGTGTGTTCCCTTCTCTCACGCATTCTGGAGGAGAGTGTGTAAAATCATGGTTAGAATCTTTCTCGATGTTCAGTAGAATGCCCTAGTGAAAGCATCTGAACTTGAAGGTGTCTTCCCCTAGGAATTCAAATTATTCATTCAATTTCCTTCATAGTTATAGGACTATTCAAATAATCTGTTTTATTATTTTTTTGTGGGCATCACTACCCCCTGGTGGGAGTAGGAGGCCCAACCTTGCTCCTGGAGAGCTGCTGCTGTATATGAATCACCAACTCTGTGGGCTGCAGTTCCACACACAACCACTACACCACCGGGGTTCAGCCCCAAATAATCTGTTTTATGTTGTTAATTGTGGAACATCTTTCACTCTGTGTAATTGTCCCCATTTCATCTAAGCCAGCAGCGCTCAACCTGTGGGTCTCGACCCACTTGGGGGCCAAATGACCATGTCACATGTTCATACAGTAGCAAAATTACAGGTGTGAAGTAGCAATGAAAATAATTTTCTGGTTGGAGGGTCACCACAACATGAGGAACTGTATTAAAGGCATTAGGAAGGTTGAGAACCACTGATCTAAAGGATCCAACTAATATGTATAAAATTTTTCATCGCATCCCCTTGTTACTCTTATTTTTTAAGTTGTGGTGAAATAGAACAAAACACTCACCAATTCAACAATTGCCACATTCGGCATTTAATTATGTTAATGATATTCATGTTGAGCAATGAGGATGGCCCTTGGTCTTTTGATGTGTGCAGGGGCTTGAGTGATATTTCCTGTTTCATTGGTGAAATTGCTAATTGTGTCTTCTCTTTGTTAGTCTTTCTAGAGGTTTATCTTTTTTTAATCTCTTCGAAGACCAACTCATTACTTCACTGAGTCTCTCTCTTTCCTGGTTTCAATTTAATTGATTTATGCTCTTTATTCCTTCCTTCATACTGGTGGCTTTGGCTTCTTTTACTTTCCTTTTTCGACTTCTTGAGGTGGGAGGGTAGAGTACTGATTTGAAACTTTCTCTCTTTGTAAGCCTCGATGTTCCTCTCTCAGCACTGCTTTAATGACACCACAAAAATCTGGCATGTTGCATTTTAATTTTAATTTAGTTCAACTGACGACTTTTTATTTTGAGAGGTTGGTTTCCCTATTTTACATTTGTCATTGATTTTTAGTGTAATTCCATTCTGGTCTGAGAACACTCCCCGGCTTCATATATTTTAAATTTCTTGAGGCTTGGTTGATGTCCCAGGTTATGGTTTATTTTTGGTGTATGTACCATGGACAATTGAAAATTATGTATACTGCTGTTGTTTAGTGGATTCATCTATAAATGTTGTTTCAATATTGCTGATATTGTTGTCATGCTTTTCCATAAGTTTTTATTTTCTTTCTGTTTTATTGATGGTTGAAGGAAGGAGATTTATGTCTTAGTTGTAGATTTATCTATTTTTCCTTTTAAGTGTTTCGGCTTTCAGTTTGCATTTTTGTAGCTCTGATGTTTGCTGCATTGTTCTACATCATAATTGATCATTTTTTCATTATTTAATATGTATCTCTCGTAATTTTATTTGCTCTAATGGCTACTTTATCCCATGCTAATGTAGTATGTTTTATTCTACTAATGACATATCTTTTTCATCATCTTATTTTCAATCTGTCTACATTATCTTACTACCACTTGTCTGTCAGTTTATCAGATCATGGTTACTGTGATGCAGTATTTTAAATACCTGCAAAGAAACTCAAAGTGAATAGTTTTCAGGAGAGCTTTCAGACTAAGAGCAGATTAAAAAGAAGGAATAGTTTTGTCCACTTCTGAAGAGGTAGCTACAGAAAATCTTATGGATAGCATTGACACAATGTGAGCCACTGAAGCCCCAGTGAACACTATCCGGAACATTGTCAGAGAGAATGCAAAGAGATAAGCCCTTCAGGTCAGACGGCATTCACAATATGACCAAGAAGACATGCATTCACAAAGTAGACTTAACCATAGTGCTCCAGAAGGAATAAAGCTATTGGGACCTCCATTTGCTGCTGGATCATAATTCAAAATGAGAAGAAACAGTTGCAAGCATTATTTAATAATTGGGATTTGGAATGTATGTAGTATGAATTAGAAGTCGCCAAGAATGAAATGGAACACATAACAATTTATATACTAGATGTTAGTAAGCTGAAATAGACTGGCACTAGTCATTTCTTAATTTTTACTTATTTTTTTTTGGCATTGGTCATTTTGAATCAGAAAATAATATGGTTTACTATGCTGAAATGACACAATCAAGAGGAATAGTGTTTCATTCATCTTCAAAAAGGACATCAAGATTGATCTTGAAATACAATGCGCTCTGTGATAAGATAATATCTATCCCCATAAAAGGAAATCAAGTCTCTCTCTCTCTCTCTCTCTCTATCTATCTATCTATATATATATATATATGCCACACACACACACACATAGAACCCCGGTTCTCAGCCACATCAGTATTCAATGTAATCAGATTTTGACGCAACATGTTGAAAAAAATTTGCATTCGAGTGTGAACACAACATCAGAATCCTACCCAAGGCACCTGATTTTTCTAAACAAAAGCAGTCTGTGTTTCAGTTACTCAGAGGTAGTTGGCATTGTAAGTATGCATTGTTTAACTGTTTGCAGCTGTGTTCCAAGCATTTTGCTATAATTTTCATAGTTTTGTGGTTTTTGTACTGTTTTTGGATAAAAATACATCTGTCTTAAGACAGAGTTTTTAAAAAAGTATCATCATAATAAGGAACTGGTTAACTGTGTTATTGATATTGTTGATGGTAATTTAGTAAGCCCCTTTAAAAAACAGTTAAGGAAATGTCAACAGCAGATCACACTAGACAGATTTTTTTTTTAAACAAAACCAGTCAAGTCATAGTGAAAAGATACAAAGAAGGGAAAAAAACTCCTGACAAGAAACTACCAGTTGATTCTATGGAAGGGTATTTCTCTTCCAAATGACTTTTTGCATACCTGCATCCATGTCCACAGATCCAGATTCTCATAAATCTCAAGGTATGGGTCATACTGTAGTTAAAAACTTTATTAAAGTTGTGTTTCTGCACTGGATGGCCACTTGTTCACCTTCTAGCCTTTAAGATCCCAGCTACTTTATCGTTTGGTAACTGGGCGCCATCAGTTTCCTCAGCTCTGTCTGCCTCTGCACCCTGTGTCCTCAGCGATCATGACAGGATGGTGGGTACTCAATAATATGTTTTTTGTTCTTTGATGCCTGATAGCCTGGTTCTTTACACTCCTCATGGTCCCACAGAATGTTGTGCTTCTTCTATGGTAGGCCTTGTTGCACTGTTCCCACATTTGCAGACCTTTGAGGTCTCAGGCATTATGTCTTGATAGTTGGGTACCATGAGCCATTTTCACCACTCTTTCTCCTGTCCACACTTGTCCTCATTGATCATCTCAGGAAAGTGCATAGACAGTAATATTGGTCTTTTCCTGTTTGATGCCTGAGACCTGATCCTTTTGACTCCTCTCGGCCACACTGACTGGTGTGCTTCTTCTGTGTGGATTTGGGTACTTCTCAGCTAGTTGGCTGTTTATCTTCAGACTTTGAGCCTCCAGACTCTATATCTTTTGCTATCTGAGTGCCATCCGTTTTCTTCACCACATTCACTTATGTACCTATAGAAGAAGCGCACCAACTTGTGTGATCATGAGGGGTCGAAGGGAGCAGACATCAAACATCAAAGAACAAGGATTAAATTAGTAAGAATGGAGGGGGGGGGAGCAGGATGGGGACCCAAAGCCCACTTGTGGGTAATTGGACACCCCCTTACAGGGGAGTCACCGGGGAGAGATGGGCCAGTGAGGTAGCAATGAAGCATAAAACTTTCCTCTATTTCCTGAAGGTTTCCTCCCCCCAACCATCACAGCCCCAAATCTGGACTGGATGAGGTGTACTGGTGGACGTGGGAACTGGAAATGAGGGAACTCGGGGTGGATGGACCCCTCGGGGTCAGGGTGGGAGTGAAGTTGCTGGATGGGTGGAGGGAGGGTGGAGTGAAGAGAGGAAACCAGCTGTGGGGATCTGCAGACTGTCTCCTATCTGGAGGGCAGATGTAGGGAGGAGTGGGCAGGGGGAGATGTCGGCCAGTGTAAGATATGACAAAACAATAATGATTGCAGAGTAATGAGGACTGGGGGGTGAGGGGGGAAAGATGGGAGGGGAAAGGAAGGGGGACCCATATCAAGGGCCCAAGTGGAGGGGCAGATGTTGGGAGAGTGTTGATGAGGACGGGCAAGTGGGGGTGCTTGGCACAGTGTGTGTAACTATGTATTGATCTACATATGATAGAAAGCAATGTATGAGCGCCCAATGAAATGATAAATTTAAAAAGTTGTGTTTTTTATTTAAATGCTATAATTTAACTCTGAATTTATTTATTTTGAAGTTTTTGTGTAATGTTTTGTATAGAAAGGCAAGGTTAGGGTAAAAGCTTGGTGGTCAAGAATGGGTTAATACATTTTCAGTTCTTTCTTATGGTGAAAAATTGATTCAGAACTTGATAGCATCGCGTCTCTACCCTCCTTCTCTAAAACGGATTAGCGTCAAGGTCCAGGGTTCTTCTACTGTATCTCCCAATCACTAAAGCACCACCCAATCAAGCTCACTGCCACTGAGTTAATGCTGACTCATAGTGATGCCCTGTAGGTTTCTGAGGCTGAAATTCTTTACAAGAGAAGAAAACCTCATCTTTCTCTTTCAGAACTGATGGTGGTTTTTAACTGCCAATCATTCCATTCATGGCATAATACACGACTAAAGCTCCTCTTCACTAAAGCTCGAGATAAAGAAATTGAAGACTCCTACCAACATCTTCAGTCTGAGATTGATCCCACATGCAATCAAAATGCATTGACAATTACTGGCAATTGGAATGCAAAATTTGAAAACAAAGAGGAATGAACAGTAAGTAGAAAATATGACATTGGTGATAGAAATGAAGCTGCCAATCACATGACAGAATTCTACAAAGACTTCTTGATAACAAATACCCCTTTTCAATAACACAAAAGACCAATCCACTTCTCATCCACATGGACTTTTCCAGATGGAATCCACAGAGATCAAATTGTCCACATCTGTGGAAGAGACAATGGAGAAGCTCAGGAGCAGAAGCTAAAACCAGACTATCTAACAGACCACCAATTGCTCATTCGCAAGGTCAGGTTGAAGCTCAAGAAAATTAAAATAAGAGCACTGGTGAGAAAATATGTCTTTGATTATACCCCACCGGAAGTTAGAGAACATCACAAGGAAAGGTTTGATGCATTAAACACTCATGCCAGTAGACCTGATGAGCTGTGGGAGGACATCAAGAACATTGTGGTGGTTACATAATCTGTCGTCAATTTGAGACTTAAGAGTGAAGGGGTAGAGTTTAGTCTGTCAATCACAGCTTGATGGCTTCATTTGGAGGGGCTAAAGAGATAAATAGTTACGGGAGGCAAGACATAGACTCCCTCTCCGGAGACATTACAACTGACACATGAAACCAGGCTAGCACCCTGAGCTGGAGAAGCCACATGGAGAGCCCTGCCAGCGCTGAGATCCTTACCATTCCATTGGATCCACAAGACTTCTCATCCACTGGCTTTTTGTCTTCCTGCATTTGGTGTCATTGCATGTGCTTCATGAGTCTGAAGAGGACTTTAAAGATTGGTATCAGACTTATGAGCTAATATTGGGTTTGTGGACTTGTTCTGGATTGGACTGGGATGTTTGCTTAATATTTAATTGTTCTTGTATAGAAACCTCTTTCTTATACACATGAGTGTCCATGAATTTGTTTCTCTAGTCTACCCAGACAAATAGAAACATCATTCATAAAAAATAATTGTAATAAAAAAGAACATACTTCATGAAGCAAAAGGTCATTAAACAGGCAGGAAATAAAGAAAAGATCAAAGTGGATGTCAGAAGAGACTCTGAAACTTGCTCTTAGTTGTAGCGTAGATAAGGCAAATGAAAGAAATGGTGAAGTCAAAGAGCTGAATAGAAAATTCCAAAGGTCAACTCAAGAAGACAAAGTGGAATACTGTAATGAAATGTTCAAAGACCTAAGAAAAGAAAACGAACACAGAAAAACACATTCAGCCTATCTTAATCTGAAACAACTGAAAAGAAACATTCAAGCTTTGAGTTGCAATCTTGGAATAATCTGTGGGCATCAAAGGAAGATGGAAAGAATTCGCAGAATCACTGCACCGAGAAGAACTACTGGCCATTCAATCATTTCAATCGGCAGCATATAAGCAAGAACTAATGGTGCTGAAGGAAGAAATCAAAGCTGCACTAAAGGAATTAGCCTTAAAGAAGGTGTCAAGAAGTTGATGGAATACCAACTGAAATGTTTCAACAAGCTGAGGAAGCCCTGAAAGTACTTGCTCGTTCGTCTATGCCAGGAACTTTGGAAGACAGCTACTTGGCTGACTGGAAGAGATCCATATGTGTATCCATTCCAAAAAAAGATGGCCCAACAGAATGCACGAATTATAAAACAATAGCACTAATGTCACACGCAAGTAAAAATTTCCTTAAAATTATCCAACAGTTGTAGTAGTACACCGATCGGGAACTGACAGAGATTTCAGGACAGATTCGGAAGAGGACGTGGAACAAAGGGTAGCACTGCTGATGTGAGATGACTCTTGAATGACAGCAGAGAACATCTGAAGGATGTTTCAATGTGTTTCATTGACTATGAAAAGGCATTGGATTTTGTGGATCATAACACATCATAGATAATCTTGAGAAGCATGGGGATTCCACGCACTGCATTGAGCTCATGCAGAACCTGCACATGAATCAAGAGGCAGTTGTGCAGACAGACAAGGGAATGCTGCATGGTCTAAATTCAGGAAAGGTAGGTGTCTGGATTGTATCTTATCACCATATGTATTCAATCTGTATGCTGAGCAAACTGTCAGAGAAGTAGGAACTCCACCAGAAGATGGAGAAGAATGGGGTGTCAGGATCAGAGGCAGGCTCATTGCCTACATACGTGCATACTTACTTTAATGACCTGCATTACCTGCCTTCCTATGATATGCAGATAACACAGCCTTGCTGAAAGTGAGGAGGACTATAAACGCTTGCTGATAAAGATCAAGGATAGCAGCCTTCAGTATGGACTACAACTCAAAGTAAAGAAAACAACAATCGTAGCACCTGAAACAATAGGTGAATATCAGGATAACAGAGAAAAGATTCAAGTTGTGAAGGATTTCATCTTGTTTGGATCCATAATCATACTCACAGAAGCAATAATCGGGAAATCAGACCTCTAATTGCAGTAGGTAAATGTATTAGTTTGGGTAGACTAGAGAAACAAATTCCTAAGCGTGCATATCTATTTAAGAAAGAGTTTTATAGAAAGGGTAATTGTACATTGAGACAGCATCCCAACCCAGTCTAGTCCAAGGTCATAAGTCTGATATTAGCCTATAAGTCTGATACCAGTCCAAAAAGTCTGCTTCAGACTCACAAAACACATGCCATGACGCTGAATGCGAGATGATCACAAGCCAGATGGGTAGAATGCCTTTGGATCCAGTAGCATTGTAAATATCTCAGCCCTGGCATGGGTCTCCAAGAGGCTCCTCCTGTTTCAGAGGTCTGGTTCCATCAGGGTAGGTTCATGTGACTTCTCCTCCTGGATGCCTCCCAGGAAGTAAGTCTTGTCGTAGAGAGTCTCCAAAGGAGTGAACTGAGAGAGACAGTGAATGGCGCAGGACTGGACAGTGTTCTTATCTGTTGTCGAAAGACTTGAAGCCCCTAACAACACCACCACCACCACCAACAACAACAACAACATTGTATAGACAGAATACAACTCTGACATTTTTCAGTCCATTCTGCTACACTGTGTCTTTGAATTGGTTTATTTCACCATATATTTAATACAATTGACAGCTATATCTAATGTCCTTATTAAGAGAGCAGAATTTTGGGCTGACATTTTATTTTTTTGCTTTCTATTTGTTCTCTCAGGTTTTCATTCATATACTCATTTCCATGCCTTCCTGTGGACCTCTGCAGAGATGTTTGAAATTTCATTTTAATTGTGTAGAATATCCCTTCATACAACTTTAATTATTTCTCTATGTGTAGCATTTTGTATATATTACTTGCCACAGTGTTCTGGGTTAAGCAGTTCAACAGTTAAAGTAACATAACCATACTCTTTGTGTCTATTTACCCATTCTTTGGAGTATTGTCTATAGGCGATTGTAGGTTTTTGTCTCGTGCAGTGACCCAAGTCTTTATTCCTGAAGGATCTGGGTCATGAGTAGTCATGTTGGAACTGGGTTTCTGAAGCTTTCCATTGAATTTAATTAGAAGGCATACTAATTAATCTTCTATATTTCACATGTATTTCTCTTTACTTCCAGTTGGAATTATCAATCTGATTTCCCCTTGCTAATCCTGGTCGATCATAACAACAATATAGTAACTCCTTTATTTCCCTGCTGAACCAGAGTCATGAAGAATTCAAAGTGTCTGGTGGGCATTCTTAACTTCCATTTCAATGGAATCAGTTATGTGTTTCTGGCTGCGAGTATTCCTCTCTTTGGAACAAAGACTTCCAGTCCTGCAGAGCATAGCAATGTTGGGACAGAACGCAAATGTTTTGTGAGATCCATTACTTTGGCTAGTGAATGGTGAATTTTCACTCCTTGGCTTCTGGCTATGGGAGAAACAAAAGCACATAGTAGATGCCGATTTAGAGGTTATTCAGCCTTTTAGGGAACTTGCCCCAACCCTGAAAGTTATTACTACCTAGTTAGCACCATAATTAGGTCTTCAGAAGTCCATCCCATTGTTTTATCAAGTCAGCTGCACTGCTCTTCATACAGTCCAGGTTCTTGTATTGTTTACTCAACATGCATGTTGAATAAGTATGGAGAAAGGATCCAACACGAATGCACACCATTCCTGATGACCAAAACCATGGAAGTCACCTTTGTTCTATTTGGACAACGAACTGCCACTTGGTCCTTGTACAGGTTCTGCAAGAGTAAAAGGAAATGTTCTGGAATTTTCACTTTTTTCAATATCATCCACAGGTTGTTATGATCCACACAGTTGACGATCTTTGCATACTCAATAAAAGACAAGTCAACATCTTTGTCGTCTTATGAGCTTTCAGCCAAGATCTGACATCAGCCACGAAGCCCCTCACTCCATGCTCTCTTTTGAATCTGGCTTGAATCTGGCAGCTCCCTGTTAATGCACTGGCGCAACTGTTTTGTAATTCTTATCAGCACAATTTTACAGGCATGTGATATTAATGATATTGTGCAATGGTTTCTGCATTCTGCTGTATTAGCTTCTTTCGATCGGCACAAATGTGGATCTCTGCCAGTCCAATGGACAGGTTTTCTAAATTTGTTGGCATAGACAGCGATCTTCCAACCTTGAACCGGTTTGCTGAAACATTTCAATCGGTACTCCATTAATTCCTGGAATCTTGTTTTTGCTAAGGCCTTTAGTGGTGCTTGAACTTTTCCTTCAGTAGCACCAAGTTCTTGATCATATGCTACCTCTTAAAATGGTTAAATATTGAACAATTTTTTGGGTAGAGTAGCTATATATTCCTTCCATCTTCTTTTGATATGTCCTATCTCATTCGCTATTTTGTCCACAGAAGCCTTCACTATTTCAGCTGAACAGTTGGATTGTTTTCTCTTTATTTCTTTCAGCTTGAGAAATGTTGAATGTGTTCTTCCCTTTTAGTATTCTAACCCTGAGTCTTGTGCATTTCATAATAATGCTTTACTTTGTCTTCATGAGCTGTCCTTGGAGATGTTCTGTTCTGCTTTTTTTTTTTTCAACTTTCTAATTTCTTCCATTTTCTTTATGTACTCTACGTTCCAGAGCAAGATTCAGAGTCTTTTCAGATATCCAGTTTGTTCTATTTTTTCTGTCTTTTAATGACCATTTGCTTTCTTCAGGTAGGGTGGTCTTGATGTTCTCCCACAACTCATCAGTTCTTCAGTTATTAGTGTTCAGTCCCTCAAATCTGTTCTTGAGATTGTCTTCAAATTCACATGGAAAATATTCAAGGCTGTATTTTGGC
This sequence comes from Nesogale talazaci, assembly GCA_004026705.1. Classification (NCBI taxonomy): domain Eukaryota; kingdom Metazoa; phylum Chordata; class Mammalia; order Afrosoricida; family Tenrecidae; genus Nesogale; species Nesogale talazaci. The sequence goes on from PVJH01005574.1 coordinate 13,730, forward strand.
TTTTGTGGATTTACAAACTTTACATAGGATCATGTCTTCTATGAATAAACATAACTTTACTTCTTCTAATCTAGAGCGGAACCATTTGAATCCACCAGTTCTTCTGCAGAAGAAAGATGGGGTTTTCGACCCCCATCAAGAGTTGCAGTCTCAGAAACCTTTAAGGGCAGTTCTACCCTATTCTGTGAGTCAGAGTCATGGCAGTGGGTGAGTGAGTGATTCCAATGTGGACATTGCAACTTTCTTTTAAAAATCTCATTGCTCTGGTTAGAACTTCCAATATACATAGTAATGGTGTGAAAAAATGCCCATGCTTCACTGTCCATAGTGGATTTAAATCTCACTTCAGTATTTTTTTCCTTAATCCTGAAATGCCGTGTTGTTTCCTGTGAAAGTGCTTTCAAAATATAATAAACAAATCAAGCCTCCATCCATGGAGTACTGCTATTGCCACAGGGCAATTATCTCAAGAACACATGAAACTGCCCCATCTCCACTTGGCCCCTTTCTGCTCTTATAGTATGGTGGCCCCAAAGGAGATCCTAAAAAAGGCAAACTGGGGTGACTGGGACCTGCATGTTGGTTATTTTTCTGGCATTTATTAAGAAGTCAATGCTGCTTCTTCCTTTCTTCAGCCACCCCTTACCTACTATGAGCTGACTGTGTGTCAGGTATGTTCCTAGGTACCAGCAGAAGGGAACATATGACATCAACTCCATCTTTTCTTCCCTTTCCATCTCAGAGATAGTGTTTATAAAATGAACCAAATTGACATCAGCTAACATTTGGCAAGAGAAAGAGAAGGAGGTAACATAGAGGGCAGAGGTCTCCACCTCCCCCAATATATCCAGTGTTTAACCAGTTCACTAATGTGGTTGGGACAGACAAGAGGAGGGGTCTTTGTCAAGCCCTCTGTGTGATTTCCTGTAGAACTGGAGTGCTGATGTCCCCTTCCTGGTGTCCTAGGGTGTCTGTTATTGCTTTGGTCACCTGGTAATTCTGTAGTGCTTGGGAGCCTGGACCTACATCTGGAGAAGTCACTCAGTTTGACATTTAAAACGGTGAAATGACATGTTTTTAACCAAGCCCTCTTATCTTCTCCCACTTTTATCTCCTAGGGCCAGATTTTGCCCCACGAGTGTGACTTCCGCCAAATTCTTCTAATTTTCTTATATGTCTCAAGCTTTTTCTTCTCCTGCCTGGAATCAAATCTGCTTCCTACCAGATCACAGAGGAACAAGAAGAACAAATGCTCAGGCTGGCATGGACAGGAATCCTTGGAGTGGCAGTCCTCGGCTTTTCCAGCCACTGGGATCCGGTTTGCTAGATGATCCTTGACTTAGATATTTACTTGAATGACAATGAAGCATCAAGGAGCAAAGCATGGGCAATGTTTGTGCACACACCCCACCAGGCTTGAACTCCATCATGTTCACTGGTGGCATCAATGTGACATTTCGTCTTCCTCAGAACATATGTGGAGCTTATGCTGTTAGCTTTTGGACTGGAAAACTATCTATTGGCCCCCATATCAGAGCTTTGTGGAGGAAACTTAAGCAGAGACCCTGAGACAGCAGGGATGAATAGGTCCTCTTGTTGCGGGCACAAAAACCCTCTGCTTTTCTCCCCTCAGTCTTCTCTAGCATCCCTTCATTGTTTCCCCCTGGCTGCAGACCTGGAGAGATGGTGCTCTTGGAACAATTCTTCAAGACACTACTACAAATGATGGCTTCTGCTCTGTCACCTCCTAGTTACACCTGAATTTGACATTCACCTTTGGGAAAGGCAGCAAAGTTTTCAAAACAAAGCAAGGGCATTCCAAATGTTGGACTTTCAAGAGAGTGACAGATTGTATTGGCAAATGTGTGGAGTAGGAATGGAAGCTTCTGGGTACCCCTTCCCCTGAAAGGCCACTGTCTGGTCCCCCTACTTTTGCAGCCACCAGTCAAGTCCTGCAGGAGTACACCGAAGCACTCTCTCCATAGACAGGTGAGAACACACAATGTTCCACGAACACTGCCAGGAAGCGTGATGGAGCCCACACAGCGGATTGAGTTTAACTCTGTACAGATGGGGAGCCTTAGCGCAAACGTGACCTCCTCTAAGTCTTCCCCAAACCAGCTGAATTGGGTACCCCATCTGAGAGCTTTTTAAAAACGCCTTCATTCCTACTTCTCCGCACTTAGCCCACACCCACACACTTGCTCATCAGAGGGCAATCAAACACCAGCTTCGTTTGTTAGGCAAGGAGCTGCTTCAGGGTGAAGGTCAAGCAGTATTGGTATCTGGGTCTGCAGTGCCTGACACAGGGCCTAGAACATGAGACGCACTCAAGAAATGCCACTGAAGAGGGCTTCGGGCTGGTCTGGATCGCCGAGGGATGCTCAGGTGGGAGACGGGTGGAGCTGCCACATCCACATTGTGGGTGCAAACCCAGCAGTCGTTCCTCAGGTGGAAGATGAGGCCATGTGCTCCCGCACACATGTCCAGTCTCAGGCACATTATAGAGGGTGGTTGTGAGCCAGGGGAGACGTGATGGCAGTGCTCTTGGCTTTGGTGGAGGGGCATAGACCACACCACGGTCACTGAGCCTGAAATTCTACCACTTGCTTTGAGTTGTCAAGTTAGTCCCCTGGACCAAAGCGCCCTTTCCAAAATTCATTTTCATTGGGAGAGACTTGGGGTGCTGGTTCGGGTGGTTGACTTTGGTGGAGGACACACCAGCAGGAGAGAGGGTGGGGCATCTGAGCGTGCCAGTGGGGCAGAGGAACAGGCATGAGCCTCAGCCGTTGGTGGCTGGAAGTCGGTAGCCGACACGTGATTTCAGTGTCCCCCGCAGCTCCTTTATCAAAGGTCAAAACGCGAAAGCGTGTCTTTCCACCACAGCAGACACTAGGACAGTATTACCCGGCACCTCGACATCTGTCGCATCACCTATCTCCGGACCCCTCCCTCCACCTGTCCAGGTCGCTCCCTGTGGCCCCGACATGCAGGAGGCGGAGTGGAGGAGGCCGTGCTCACAGAACGGTGCTCACAGACGGGATCTCCACAACGCAGACACCTGCCACGAGGTCACTCGGGACAGGCGCTGGCACTGTTCACCGCGCCTGGGTTTGGAAGTGTCCCCAAGCCTCAGTCAAGAATCCCTTTCCTACCCGCTCTGTGGGAGGCTCTGGCACTGTGACCGGCCCCAGCTCACTGAGCCGTGGCTGTGGCCATGCGTGGTCACACACAGGAGGTGTGGCCCACGGCAGGCGGCCCTCGAGTGCCTGACTTGAGGGGCAGGGATACACGCCCTGTTGCTGCGCTGCCTAGCTCCCTCGCAAAGGCAAGGAGGCCGAGTTGGCCGTGGTCCAGGGCATGACCGGTGCGGTCTGACACGGGAGGACATGATCCTGTGTCCTGTGCATGTCAGGAGGTGTTTGCAGTTAACTATTTGCTGCTAGGGCTGGCGCTATAAATGAGCTACCGCCCACACACGGTGAGAAAGGACGACAGAGCAGTTCGAGGGCAGGAAAGAGGGAAAAACCCCACCTCCCCCACTTGACAGGTTGAAGCCACCTCCGCCAGCTGCCTGCAAAGCCGGGACAGTCCCCTGCAAACACCCTGTTTAGAGGCTTTGGGCTGCCGTGGTGGTAAGTACCCAGCCCAAATGGTGGGAGCTGAAGCCTTGTCCCCTCACACAAAGGCAGACAAAACGATGTCCACAGGTCCGTCCCCCATGGCTGAATGGCTCCAGTGACTGTTCCTAGGACTGAGCCATATTGGGGGGGTGGGGGGGGGGAAAGAAGGAGAACTGTGGGGGCAGTGAAGCAGACATAATCTTTGTGACAATGACAATTTAAGGAACACTAGACAACCAGCTTGCTGGGGTGTTTCTAAACCTTCTGAGGGGTGGTGAATCAGCAGAGCGGTCATGTGGAAAATTCCCTCTCTCTTCAGTGCGCAGCCATTCCCATGCGGAGGTAAAGGCATTTTTTGGTGCTGGTGGGTCGTGGCTGCAAATTGTGCCTTGTGAAACCTCTCATTCCTAACAGGCTGGGGTTATATCAGGTTGAGAGAAGACGCTGGGTTTTGTTTTTGTTTTGTGAAGGAAGGAGCTGTGTCTTGCAAACGTAGAGGACCCCGCTGAACGGTTGGGACCTGCCATTTGCTTTGGGGACTTGGAGTCCCCGTGGGTCAAATGTCTTCGAGCGTCATCAGGCAGAGAAGGGGTTCTCTCTGGCCAGACCTCAGTGCTAAGGGGAGCTTCCCACATCGCCGTGCGCGCTCTGCACTGTGAGGCAGCTTCGGGGATGCTGAGGAAGTCCCAGGGCAGCCTCGCACGTCCAGCCCATGCAGTCTTCCTGGGGGCTGATTGCTGACCTGGCTTTCCTGCCCTGGACCTCAGCACCAGACAACTGTGCCACCACCACCACCACCACCCCTACCAAGGAGTCCTTCCGGTGCCAGCTGGGTGGAAAGCAGAGATTCAAACTGCTCAACTGGATCCCACAGACCAAATGATCGTCCATCTCTGCCCCCCTCCCCAGACCAGCCGGCCCACCTCCCAAGAAGAAAAAAGGCTCAAGACACTGTCCTGCTGGCTGCTGCCCCTGTGACAGCCCAGCCACAGGTCTGCAAAGTGGGGAGCTGAGATTGGAGATGGTGTTACGCACCAGCTCAGCTGGCTGCCAGCTCCCTTACTTATTTTCACGCAGCAGCGTGGCATCATGGACTGTTTTCTAGAGTGAATGTGGGCTGACGGCAGAGCTCACCCACACAAAAGCCTGCCTGAGGGGGCCACCTCCACACAGCAGCCCGGGGCAATGTCCACTCAGCCACCGCTGCAGCAGGACAGCTTTGCTCTGCTTGTAACTCCCCTCCCCACCCCAGCCTTTCCCCAAGGAGGGCAGGGAGGTGCTGGACCCCGGAAGGTCTAACCACACCCAGGGTCCTGGCCTGGGCTGCTGTCTCCTATCCCCAAAAGACGTGGCTGTTGCCAGATGTGAGAGAAACTCCCCGGGAGGTGGGGGAGGGGGTCCCTTCCAGAAAACGGGGAGGTGCGATCATTTATTTTGGGTGGAGAAAACTCTGGGCCGAATGCAGACTGGCACCAAGAGATTTGGCTGCTGGCCTGCATAATTGTGGAGAGATCATTCTGGTTGGGGTGGGGGAGGGAGAGTCTGACCCCAGAACTGAGTGAGAAGATCGATCCCCAGGCTGGGCAGAACCATTTGATAAAGGGAGAGGTTTGGGACAGGATTTAGAAATAGGGTGACCAGATGCCCTGGTCTGTCAGGGCAGTCCTGGTCTAAGTCTGCCAATCAAGTTTCACTTCAAACAGCGCTCCCTTTCACTCACCGCCAAGCGTAAGTCTGCATGATAGGTTTGGTGGTCACCCATTGGGGAGCCACTACTGAAATTAACCCGGAGAGTGGCGTGGCAGATGCAGGTCTCTGAGACAGTAGAGACTGCAGTGGCCAGAGAGACGCAGGAGGTCAAGGGCCAGGCTGACTCACTCTCAGAAATATGGAGAAGGGTCCTCTGAAGGACACATGGGTGCAAATCTGTCCATGGTTAGAAGTGTTTTCTCTTGGATGGTACCCTTGAATGGGGTGGGCCCTTAACCTAATCACTTCTGAATGACGCCTTCAATAACAGGCAGAGGAACAACAGAGATGCACACACCAGGGGAACATATGGGCAAGAGGAGGGCCCCTCTACAGGCCAAAGAAAGTTCAGGGGGAATGAAATTCCCCAGAAAAGAAGGAGATGCTCACCTTTGGACTTGTGACCTTTTAGAAAATAAATTTCTGGTTTTCAAAGCCCTTCCCCCACAAACAAACAAACAAACAAACAAAAACAAACAAACAAGGCTGATCAAAGCCAGAGCTTGCACATGAGAGGGGTCTTTGAGGTCCTGGTATCTGGTCTTTCCTTTCACGCTGCTGAAAGACAGGTACATGCAGTGGGCTCTTCCACCTGAGTGGGGGCTGCTGGGGTTGGATGCTGGGGTTTTTTTGTCTGGGACAAAGAGGAAAGGATGACCAAAGGTGCTGTGGGGGATCCAGGACCCAAAACAGAAACAGCAGCCTTGCGCCTCGGCTTCTGCACCAGGAAGAGGCATAGACGGTTCTTGCTGTGTGCGAGCGGGTGAGGTGGGAGAACAGAGTCGGGCCGATGTGGATGGGCTGAGCCTACTTGGATGTGTGACTAGAGATTAAACCTGGCGTCACCCACCAACTGCTCCTCCCTCCCTCAGGAGAAAGACGGGCCTCGCTACTCCCCTAAGCAGTGCCAGTCTGAGAAACTCCCGGGGCAGTTCTACCCCGTCCTGAAGTGTCCGCATGGACGCGATGGCGGAGAGACTGGGCTCACTCCAGAGTGAGTGGTGTGTTGGGCAGCGTCCAAGGGAAAGCTCCTGCTGCCTCCCAGAAGAGACAGACTAGCAAGTGGGACTAGGAGTGAACGAATAAATGGCAGGTAAAGGGGGCTTACAAGGCATTTGGAGCCCCAAATATCATGGACGAAAGGGGTGCTGTGGTTCAAAGAGGAGGCGAATACAGCCGCTGAAGGGCAAACACTCAAGCAGGTGGCCAGTCTGGGAAACCTCTTCTCCAGTCCCTGAGAGAGAATCAGGGAAGGGGGGGTGGGGGAGGAAGAAATGCTGTCAATCAGAAACCAGTGTTTGGCAGACGGAAAAACTGAGTCACAGAGAAAATGACTTCCTCCTATCTTCCAGCACGATCAGCAAACGAGGTGTGATTAACCAGCCAGGCCAGACACAATAACACAGCGCAGTCTCATCGCCGCCGTCTCCCTCCCCTCCCAGGACTGCTCAGAGATGGTGGACCTGTCCTTCGTGGGGAGACCCAGGCCTCCTACTCACTAAGGAGCCATGGGGCAGTCAGGGGCACTTTCCTTTTTCTACCCTGCTGTGCCCACTGTCAGATGACGGCACTGGCACTACCCCTTCCCCAAAGCCTCCACCTCTGGCTGAGCTCCTGTGACTTGGCTCAGCCAATGGTACCCGAGCGCTTCTCTGCGTCCAGTGTCCTCGACACGCTCATGGATTAGGACAAGCTATTTCTCCTGACAAGGAAGGACTGTGACAAAGACAGAACAAACATTGTTTTAAAAAACACCGTCTCTGACCTAAATCTGTGGTTTTTTCCCCTCCGACCATTCCTCAACCAATGAGATGCATGACTGGGGAGCATCTGCAGAGGAGATAGTTGACGGGTGCACGGACCATCTCCCGCCCATCCAGGTGACCTGCTATCACCTTGAGCTTGGTCTTCCCACATAGCCCAGTCCTGTGAGCCCCTGTCACGTGCACTCGGTGCTTTCCGACAGGTGGCATTGAAAAAAAAAATCCAACAACAACATAAAACCCCAATCTCTTGAAAAAAGTCATCAGACGGTTTCAGTTTATGTACAGAGGGCACCCTTCTTTGGTTTAGTGAAACTTGTTTGATGGTGAATGTTCAAATATCTGCAAATACTGAGATGACACCCATAGACCTCACTCGCCCTTGGTTGCCATAGTCATACGTCCACAGGCGCCTGCCAACGGGGGAGACATGAAACAACAAATGCCACTGAAGATTGTGTCCCGGGAGGCCTGATCCTCTGTCTTCCAAAGCCCTGCGATCAGTCTCCAACCACACACCACGGGAAAGAAGGCCAACAGAGGCAACAGGGAGCCAGCAGGGAGGGGGAACACGTGAGAGAAGGTGGTGGCTTTGGGTAGCCAGCATGTCTTCCTCCCCACTCACTCTAGACTTGGGGAAACTCGGCCGGAGGGTCGTCACGGTTTTCCAAGTGGTGTGCGCTGGAAGTCTGACCTAGTCTGTCGGAGGGCCCAGCTCTGTCCCCCTTCCCCTGAGTGCTGTAGGCTGAGTGGCACGGCCCCCGGTGAACATGGTGGCAATGGGAACATGGGGGTGAGTCAGGAGCACAGCAAGGGACAGGCCGGGATTAGCAGCCGGCAAGAGACCACACCGGAAAGACCGGAAGAAAAGGCCCAGGGCCCAGGGTCCCTAGATACTTTCAGGAATGATCAGAGAGGAAGAGGCCCGTGCCTGGGTCCAGGAGCTGCTCCAAGGCCACAGAGAACCAGGCTGCACCGAAAAGGAAAAGTCTTCCAGAAACGGCCTGGTCTGGGGAGGACAGGGAGGTAAACGTGGAAAACTTCCAGATACCAGGTGAAGTTCAAGGGCTCTTGTGGCTGAACCGATGCCATTCACAGTCAAAGCCCGACACTGCGGAGCCTGGCGGACCAGGGATCCCAAGCCCACCATTTGGCACCTTCTCTTCTCTAGTGTAAAACTTAACATCCAGTCACTGAAAGCTACCAAAAAGGGCAGGCTGAAAATACCGCCTCAGGCAAATGAGCTGGAACATCCCTTCGAGGGACACTCGATCTCTCCCCCCACTCCCTTCTAAAGACAGAGGACACCTGGTGTAGGGCCTAGGTGAAGAAGTGCCATTTCTGGTGTCCGCTGTTTCCTGATGGGGTAGAATTGAAATGACCTCATGGAAACATGTGTGCCTCACGGCCGGTCTGAGCGCAGTCTCTTAGGGAAAAGGGACAGGGCAGGGCCGGTAAGAAAGCACAGGAGGCCTGCTGTGACACGCTGGTCTCTACTTGGACCATTTTCTGAGGGCGAAGGAAACGTTTTCCTTCCATCCAGGCAGGCAGCTTGCCAAGGGTCTTGGTGTCCTGGGTTATGCGTTGGGCCGCTCACCAAAAGGTCAGTGGTTCTACACCACCAACTGCTCCTCGGGAGAAAGACGAGGCTCTCTGTGCTCATAAAGAGGTACAGTCTCAGAAACCCACAGTGGCAGGCCTCCTCTGCCTTGCAGGGTCCCTCCGAATCGGAATGGGCCCGCCGGCAGTGAGCGGGAGCTGGCCGGGCCTTTTGCCACACTCTTACATTCCCTAAAGTGATTATTCCACTTTGATGTGGATTACCGCGCACCTCTGCTCTTTTCTCCTTTGGAAGGAAATAACACAACGGTTATGACAGGGGGGAGGAGGGAGCGAGGATGCTTTCTGCCTTCCACCGGCCAGCAAGCCTACATAACACAAAAGACGCCGATTGCACGGCTCATGTGGACGGTCTCATTTGTGTGGCATTCCCCTGGTGACAAAAGTGAGAACGTGGCAGACGCAGAACGTAGGGAATCCTTTGTCTTAATTAAAAAGTACAGTGGGAGACATGGAACTTGGCCAAGCCTCATAAATCTGCGCAGGGAGGGAAAAAACTCCCGGCTCTGTCAGGTAAGTTTAACTAGAACCCACTGGGCTCTCTGGAGAATTGACTAGACTCCCCGCTAGTGGTTGACACCCACTCTCCTGTCACTTGCCTGCACTCCGAGAAAGCAGTTGTGCTCATTAACCGGCAGCCCTCCTCCCCACCGATGACAAGCACATCCCCCAGGAGCGCAAAATTCAGAGATGATAAATTTACTCCTGCCTGTAAAACTGCAACTCTCCTCAGGGCCATGAAAATGCTATGAGCCTTTAAGGAAATAAGTACTTTATCTGATAACCTACCTTCATTAACAATGCCCGGTCCTCTTGATCAGGACAGCTTCTCACAGCCAAGGAGAACTGCTCTAATGTAACTGAAAGGAAGAAAGGAAGATGGTGAGCTCCCCAAGTCCTGGCACTTCCGGGGCCACGCCAAGAGTGTTGTCAGAGCAGATGTTTCTGCCCGGTGTGCTGACTATCCTTCCTGCGGAATCGGAAATCCAGGGCTACATTTCCCTCCCCAGCCTCCCGCTTCATTTTGTGTGGCACTTGCCCGTCTGTCTGTCTGTCGGTGGTGCTGTGTGTTGCTTGTGTGTGGCTGTCATGGTGGACGCTAAGCCACCGGTCTTTGCACAATCAGACGGGTGACCTGTGGGGGTGAGTTTCAGCTGAGACTCCAGACTCAGGCAGAGTAAGAAGAAAGGGCCCAGGATGTGCTTCTGAAAATCACCCGGTGAACACCCGTGTTAGTCTGGGTCTGGGTAGACTAGAGAAACAAATCCATGGGCACTCCAATGTGAGTAAGAGGTTTATATACAAGAGGAAATGAACATTGAGAAACTAGCCCAGCACAGCCCAGCGCCAGGTCTGATACTAGCCCATATGTCTGATACCAATCTCTACATTCTCTTCAGACACACAAAGCACACGCAATGACACCAGGACCATCACAGGCCAGTGGGTGTGCAGTCTTGTGTATCCAGTGGTGGTAGAAGCATCTCAGCGCTGGCAGGGGTCTCCCCGCAGTTCCTCCAGTTTCCAGGGCTCAGGGTCTCTCAGCATGCTGCCATGTGTCGTGTCAGCTGCACTGTCTCCCAGGGAGTGAGTAGAGAGGGATCGCACCTCCTCCGTCAGGAGAGAATTCTCACATCTCCCAGAATTCTCAGGAGCAGGCCACGCCCACACAGAGGTCTCATCGGCTCTCTCCAGACTGACAGGCTAGACTCCACCTACACTCTTAATCCTCAAATTGACACCAGATGAGGTGACTGTCATAACACCCAAGGGATGACAGGGTATGATCCTGTCTCGAGCTTTCAGAAGCGTCCCCCCAGGTTGGGGGACACTTAAAACACACGGCGGCGCAAACAGAGGACGTGAGCAGCCAGGTGACCCCGCAGACCACGGGGCCGGCTGCATCTGCTTCTGCTCTGCGTGGCACAAGCGGGAGGGAGCGGGCTCAAAGACGGCAATACACGCAAAACAAACAATCAGCAACAGAACCCAACGTCCCACCTTGGGAAGTAGGCGTGGGCATGGAGGTTGACGTGTGACCTAGGTGCTGGTGCCAACAGTGGGTCTGGGGATTTGCACAATGTCCCAAACAAGGGAAGCAGACAGTGACAGGCTGGCCCTCTCGGCCGTGTGCTGGTCACCACACAAGTTGGCCTGCCTCGCTGGCCAGGCGCGGGGACAAGGAGCATCGACCCCAAGGCCGATACTCCGCTCAGCTTTGCCTTCTCCGCTTTTCAATTGGGGGAATGAGAGCATCGGCGGTATCCCTTTCCTTGGATGCCGATGCCCATTGAGAGGGGCTACTTCACGCGAAAGAGGCGCAGCACCCCACAAGCACGAAGCATGGACACCCCACCCTTCTTGGAGGGGCGTGGGTTTCCCTGCCGGACGCTCTTCTCCACGAAAAGCTATGACTCTCCTTGCTTGGAAAGGCGCCCGTGAGAAGCCACGCTCTCCAGCTGTCTCGTGACCTCACACCTTCTTGACACGCGGATGTCTGCCTGACGATCAACAAAGGAACCAATTTCTAATCATGAGTCGCTTGGGGATTAGGACCGGGTAACGTCAGGGCAATGCACAGAAAAAATGACCCGCCTCGAGTAGAAAATAGCCAGAGAGGAAATAGATATATAAAATATTTGCCTATACAGAATATATAGGGGGTGGGGGGATGAGAGCGACCCTAGAGGGGACGTTTCCTCGGAAGCTGTTGCGAGGTCTCTCCCTTTGTCTAAGAAAGTGGCTCCTTTCAGAATGGCTGACGCTTCTATGCGTGATCTTAGAAGTCCAGTTGTCTTCGATTATTGCTAGGCACACATCTCTGTGTCACACAAGTGTCAAGTCCCCGCCAAGGAGACAACTGCCTTTTCTTCTGCCTTCCTTCCAGAACAGTGGACTGGTGGTTATATCAGGCACAGCTGCTCCTGCCCACCTCCAGCGATTCTGAAAAGGTGGGGAGCATTTTCCCACAACGTGGGAGAGACCTTGTAAAAGGTTCCAGAGCAAAGTAGCATCTAGCAGAGATCTCCTTCTGACACATCACTGCACACACGGAGCAGCAGGGCGGGGTGCGCCTGCCACCGCACTCGTCTTTCTCTTTGAAATGCTGAGGGGAGACTGGGGACCCATCATTGAGCCACCCGGAACCATGGACTCTCCTGCACCACACTGGCCTGGGACTGGACTGCCCAGGAATCCTGCCCTGGCACGCTCTTTCCACTGTGACTGTGCCCGCAGCTCTGGGGCAGAGGACGAGGGAGCCTTGCTCTGCCACTTCTCTGACTGCAGCCTTTCCCCCACTGGAAGCAAGCACCCCACTTCGCCAAGTACCCCGACTCTGGGTGTCCTGGCCCCAAGAGCAGAGCTTCTTTCTGAGGAATATGGTCCAGCTGTGCTACTCTAGACCCCTGGGGTAGCCACGGGGCAGTTGTTTGCAGAGCTGTGGACAGACGAGAGGATGAACATGGTCCGTGGGCGGCTCTCAGGGCGTGTGGTAGAGCTGGGGGGTGGGGGGTGGGAAACCAGCGGGCATGTTGTGCCCGCCAGACACGTAACTCCCAGGACCCTCGAAGTTCTCGGCTGGTTTTGCAGATGGACGAAGGTATCTTTTCCCAGGCAGGTGAGCAGTGTTGAATCTTATATTCCACACTTTGTAAGCGCTTCTGACACATTTGGGAGATGAGGCCTATGATGTGTAGCCCTCCGTTTGCATGCGTGCCCAAAGTGTCCTCCTACAGAAAGGGCAGGCCTGTGCCAGGGACCAGGGGCTCAGCTCGGCTAAGCCTCCTGGAGCCACGTTTTGTGCCCTCACCCCTCGAAAGGGGGATCGTTGACAGTGCAGCAGGAGAATGAAACATTTACCTCGATTCCTACAAGGAAGACAAGAAGCTTCCTCCTTGTTTATTTTCTCCAAACAGAATTTATTTCCTTACGGTTCAAGAGGCTATTGTCCAAATTCAGGGTGCCCATTCTTTTTTTTAAAATCATTTTATTGGGGGCTGATACAACTCTTATCACAAGCCATCCATCCATCCATTGTACGCAAAATACATTTGTACATTTGTTGCCCTCATCATTCTCAAAACATTTTCTTCTTACTTAAGCCCTTAGTATTTGTTCCTCATATTTCCCCTCCCTCCCCGTGCCCCCTTCCTCATGAATCTTTGATATTTATAAACTATCATAATTTTGTCTTGTTGAACGCTGTCCGATGTCTCCCTTCACCCACTTCCCTGTTGTCCATACCCCAGGGAGCAGGTTATATGTAGATTCTTGTCATTGGTTCCCCCTTTCCACCCCACCTTCCCTCCATCCTCCCAGTATCACCACTCTCACCACTGGTCCTAAGGGATCATCTATCGTGGATTCCCCATGTTTCAGGTTCCTAACTGTACCAGTGTACGTCCTCTGGTCTAGTCGGATTTGTAAGGTACAACTGGGATCATGCTAGTTGGGGGTGGGGGGAGGAAGCATTTAAGAACTAGAGGAAAGTTGCATATTTCATTGTTGCTACACTGTACCCTGACTGGCTAGTCTCCTCCCCAGGACCCTTCTATAAGGGGATGTCAAAGAATCTTCCTCTTAAGAGCAACAGAAGTTTGGAGGGCCACAGGGGTGGGGTCTGGAGGCTATTTGGAGTCTGAGCAACCCTGAGGGGCAGGGCCGGTAGACACTGTTCTCAGTCTTCCTGTTGAGGCTTCCATGGCACCAAGGCCACGGGTCCCTGCTCTCAATGTCAGTGTCAGACCACCTTTCTAGGAAGTCTGGTGGACCAACCCGTCTCACTGGGTGCCAGAGGACCCGCTTGTGGCCCCTCAAGCACTCATGCACACACGCATGCACACACACACGTGCGCGTGCTCATGTGTGCGCACACATGGATGTGGCAGTATGTGTGGCACCTGCCGGGGAGGCTCCTGGTGACTCTTGCCCATTGAGTCTGTGGCGCACAGCACAGGAGACCCGTGGCGACCACCCCTCAGCCCACTCCTCTCAGCTCTGCAGGGCTCTCAGCTCCTTCTGCAGAACCGTCTGTCGCTGCAGGCCTCTGAAGTCCCCCACCCACCTCTCCTCTACAGCATAACAGGGACAGTTGAAAGAGAGCGAGCGAGCAACAACAGGGCTTCGCTTTTTTTTTTTTTTTTTGTAAAAATAACTCCAGCTTTGTTTTCAGAACCAGCATGGGGGTGGCAAGCATGAGCGGGGCCTTTCAGCTTCCTGGCAATTCACATCCGAGATGTTCCCGGCCTTCACCGCATGGAAATGGGGGAGCAGGGCTGTGAGATGGCCCTCTTGAGCCTCTCTGCCGGGCATGGGCAGCCCCGTCCGTGCAGTGTGGCCTGGCTGGGGACCATGCAGTGCTCACTAGCCCCCCTCTCCAGCTCGGGCCATCTGTCCCAGAGCAGGCAGTGCTCCGGCTTGTGTGTGGCTGTCTCTTCTCAGTCTCTGAATCTAGAGACAAGGGCCCAGAGGGGTCTCTCCCCCACAGGAAGGTCACAAAGTCTTAGTCCCTGGAACTAAATCTGGGCAGATTGTCTACCCACCTGTCGTGAACCCCAGTATCTTGAGAGGCACCCCTTCCACCAGGATGGGGGATGGGATGCACTGATGTCGGTTCTACTCTCAGGCCCTGCTGCCACCACCTCACTGCTGGTGGCTGTCCCCTTCATGTGCACACGCAACCACTTTGGTCCCCTCTTCCCCAAGGCTCTGTTTCCACTGCATCTTTTCCCGGAGATCCCAGGGGAACCTGGGTTTCTGGTCACCCTCCAACTCATCCACTACATTGGCTTCTGGCTGCTCCCCAGCCCAGGCCAAGCTTTGGACTCAGGATTCAGAACACCCCACTGACGGCCCTCAGCCCACTTGTCCTGTCTCTCCTCTCGGTATGCTTTCCCAGCCTGGCCACAAAGACTTTTCTTCAAGTAGAACATACCCTGCCCTCGTCGCCTCTGCCTTCGTCCACACTGTGCCTTCCCCAAGAGGGTACTGCCCACATCTCCATCGGTGGGGATCGGATTCATCCTCCCACACCCAGGACCAACATCTCGGGGTCACGTGATGTCTGCAAGCACAGGGCATCTGTCTGGGAGTCTTCACACCCCAGTTGCCTGGGAGGCCGTCAGGCTCAGGACTTGGTTCCTTTACTAGTCTGATCATATGGATCTGCTATTCCTAGTGGCCCTGTCTTGCAAGTCAGAGTTGCTGAAGCAAACTTTTTCAAACATATAAACTAAGGCACATTCCCTTCAACTCATTGGAGACTGGTAAGTACTCTGTCCATGGAGAGAAAGTGTGGACTTGTAGTGATCGCACTTCTCTGGGCAGGCAAAAACCCCATGTGGGCCAATCCCCGGGAAGGGAACATTAATGTGGTCTCTGATATCTGGAAACCTTGATACTGGTCAGAGCCCTGGACAGGAGCTCTAGAGAGAGAGCTGGCTGCCAAATCCTCATGGGGAGGTTCCCACGGGGGATCTCTGAGAGGGCCAAGCCATGTCTGCAGGGGCCTGGGCCTTGGAAGGAAACCAGCGTGGTTTCTTTCCACGCGTGGGGTGCCACAAACCCAGGAGGCTCCTGTTGGAGTCTTTCTCAGAGGTCTTCCTACAGGGCAGATTACGAAGGAGAGCCATTGGGTTTGTGGGCTCCAGGCCAAGTCCTGAGAGGGAGCACCCCAGTCCTTTCAGCCGGGGCGGATGTGGTCATCCACTCAGGCCATCTGGGCCCCACTGTGTGGGAAGGTGATTTCCACTTGGAAGGGCACACAGGAACATCCTCTCGCTCATTCACCCCTGGCAGACTGGCTCACTGCCGGCTCACCAATGGCCAAAGGCTTCTCCATATGGGTCTGCTCTGAGCTTAGCAAGGGACAGACTGCAGAAGGAGAAGCAGCCTCGCTGGTGACCATTGCCGTCCATGTCTTCTCCCCTGTGGATGCCCTTCAGCCAGTCAGAGCGTGTCTTCCCTCAGGGACAGCATTGCCCATCAGCAGATCCCCTTGAACCTGCATGCAATGACCTCAGGCTGAAGGTTGCCACCATCACCAACTCATCAGGGGGCTAAGAGCTGACTGATTTCAGGCAACCGAGAGCTGCAGACTCCTGGCACAGCATGAGAATCAGGATGATAACGGATGGAGCCACACCCAAAGCAAACTCATGGCCGTCCAGTCAATTTTGTCTCGTGGTGACCCTATAGGCCAGAGAAGAGCTGCCGCTAGGGGTTTCCAAGGCTGTAAATCTGTAGGGGGCATATTTACATCAGCCTCCCATGGAATGGCTTCTGGAGTAGAACTGCTGGCCTATGGTTAGCAGCCCAAAACAAAATCCCCTACGTGACTACGGCTGCTTAGGGATGAGGTAGCTGTTAGGCATGGTCTGGGGGTGTGGTTTGTCATCAGCTGGCCTCCAGTTAGCTCCAAATCATAGTGGCCAAAGTTATCTATCTATTTATCTATCATCATCTCCCAGAGAGAGAAACTGCCAAGCTGCTCTTAAACTGCTGACCTGTGATCACAGCCCAGTGTGTAACCACTACATCACCAGAGCCTCTTATGCGCTATACAGAACAGACCGAAGCGCTGTCTAATCCTGCGCCATCTTCAAGATCATCCACTCCTTCCTTGTGTCCACTGTGATAGCCACTGTGTCCATCCATCCACCTCCCTTGGGGCTCCCGCCTTCTCACTGCCCCGCTGTTACCACCCTCCACATCCCTTCCTCGTGGCCAGTCTTCCCGGGCGATGTCTCCAGAATAAGTGAGCCAGCGTCTTACCACAGTTGCTTCTGTGGAGCTCTCTGGTGATATTTTTCCTAAGACTGATTTGTTTATTCATTTGGCAGTCCATAGCAGATGGAATAATCTTTGCCAAACTCAGAATTTAAATATATCAGCTCTTCCTTTTTATAGTATTCAACTTTCATAGGCATCTGAATGCGATTAAAAAGACCAGCACCTATATGATAGACACCTTAGTCATCAATGGGGCGGCTTTGCTTAAAAAGAGAAGGAAAAAAGAAGCCTTGACAGGGCCATCTGTAGCAGACCCATGCAGTAAGGCATTCCAGTCCTCGAGGCCTGTTTTCATGGAGAAGCATGGTATAGGTCCTGATACTCTGGTTTGCAGAGATCCGCCTCTCAGGGAATGATCTCTTGGTCCTTAATGATCTGGCTCATTCTGGTTATTTACAGATCTCTCTGTCCTCCAGGCTTCTCTCTACCCACAGGTCCTGGTGACTCCACTTACTCCAAGTCCCACAGGCTCCGAGTGTCTGGGCTGAACTGGATTCTGCTCCTCCTTTTCTGCCTTGGTGTCCAGAACCACCCCTTCTCACCTTGACTCCTCCTCCCACCTCACCAAGCCACTCCCCAAAGCCCTACAGATTCCTTCCCCTTAAAATCCCTGGGACACAACTGCCTCAGTATCAGTCCTGCTGCCTCTGCCTTCTCATTCCCGGCCCTACGGGTTCCCTTGAAACAACCTCCTCTGTCCCTCTGATGATTCGAGTCCACTCCAAACCCAGAGAAATCTTTCTGAACCCTAATCTAGTCAACATTTCCCCCTGCCTTACATCTCATCCCAACTCCCAACGAGGGGAAAGGTTGACAATAAAAAGTGCATGGGCGTGGCGGACAAAAGCTCTAAGGCACCCATTTCTTCCTACACTCAGCACCCCATGTTTGCCTCGCACTTCAGCCACACCAAACCCCCAGCCAGCAGCTGCCTGAATCACCTATAGACCAGGGCTCAGCAAACTCTTGGGGCCAAAGAGCCGATCCTGCCCTCCTGACAACTTTAAAAATCACTCCAGAGCCTTCAGTATGTTTTTCCAAAGACCTGAAATCACCGTGATCCGAAATAATAGCCTTCCAATGTTTTCAATGTGACTTCAGAGCTGCACGCTCACACTGAAAGAGCTGCCTCTGGCTTGTGAGCCACAGTTTGCCGACCACTGACCTAGGCGTTTTCAGGCTTCCATTCATGCTCTTCTTTCTGGCTGCAATGCCCTGTCCATCTTCCTAACATAGGGAAGTCCCATCTGTCCTTCCAAAGTCAAGGTCTCGATTGTTAACTATTGTCAGGGGGGTTATGGTAGGCTGCATCTATCCTGCAGCAAACTTTTCATCTAGCCCAACTCTCTCCTCTGCCCTCCCAGGCCTATTGAAGTGGTGTGCATTAAGCCAGAGGCTGGAAGGTTGAGTCCAACCAGAAGCATGCCTGAAGAGAGGCCAGGAGGACTGCTTTGGAAGCTAACCATCCCAAATCCTATAGAGTACAATGCTCTTCTGACAGACACGGGGTCGCCGTGTTGGCAGTGGACCCAGTTGAAATTGAATTTTGCTTGGCTTTGAGTGTTCTGGAGCCCCTGGTCTGGGCTAACCATGGTGAACATGGTGGGGGCCTCCCACTGGACTAGGCTCCTTTAGGGCAGAGGCCATCATTGCTCACCAAGTCATTTTATTCCCAAGTTCATCGCAGTTCCTGGTACACAGCAGGCCTTTGAGCAATCAATGCTTGCTGGAGGAGGGTGAGTGCATGAAGTAGTTTATGACTGTCAGCCCACCAGTGTGGTACATGGAGGACAACTGGATTGAAGGTGGAGTCAAGGGGACCGGTCTTAGATTGGCAGTGCCCATTCTCCATGGGGCAATCACACCAAGCGTTGAAGAAAGTCCTCACTTTCCCAGAACACCCGGTCATAGTATTGGCGCTGAGCATTTGAGACAATTCCTTGGTTCCACTTCTTGGGATCATCATGGTTCACTTGTGAGATAGTTAAGGTTTATTGTGCCGACCTGGCTGATAAACACATGTGGGATTCATTGAAGGGTGGAGCCATAAATGGCTTGGCGAGCCTTACCCTTCTAGTTCTCGGGTCTCTTGCTTTCTAATGGTTGGACTACGGTGCAGCTGCCTTAGCCAGTTCCCTGCTTCAGCTGGCAAGATTCACTTCCTGCAAGACATCCCTGAGGAGAAACCACATGGACCTACCCTGATGCAGCCCTGGGTGCTGGAGCAGCATGTGGAGAGCCCTGCCTGCATTGAATGCTTACACGCTCACTGATTTGGCTTTCTTTCTGCAGTTGGCCTTATCATGTGTGTTTTGTGGGGTTGAGGAGGCCTTTATAGATCGGTGTTGGGCATATGGGCTACCATTGGACTTATGGGCAGCACTGGGTTGGGATGCTTTCTTAATATACACCGACCATTTATATAAAACTCTCTCTTATACATATAGTTTACCCAGACTAACTCAATATGTTTCTTGTAAGTAGCAAGAACAGAGTAAACTGAGGTTCTCTGGGCAGAGCCGAGGTTGGCCCTGTGCAGGTGGGGCTTAAGGCACCTCTGGTTTTCAGGGTTGAACCCGATAGGTCTCCTTTATTTGTGGTTGTAAAAACCTGTTGATAGCAGTTATCAGAAAAATTCAACTACAGGTCCATCGCTGGGACTGGGTTTATAAAACCCTTCGTGTATTTTTACTGCTCAGAGCTGAAGACGGATACATTTCTCTATGAATATTAGCTAGCTTTTTAAAGCCTTTATTTCTAATATTTACTTCATCAAGAAACCATATTACATATTGAGGAACAGCTCTTCTGGACCCTTCAAAAAGCCTTCTCCTGCCCCATCCACCCCGGCCACAGTATGTTCTCTTGACGAGCTCACTTTCCTGGTTCACTCATTTCCTGCTCCTGTTCACAGTCAGCAGAGGTTAGAAGGCAGCAGTCCTTCTGAGCCTTGCCACAGAGGCTAGCGGTAAGTGTCTGGTGGCCACTAAGGTTGGGTGGTTCAAACCCACCACTGGTCTACAGGAGCAAAGCCCTGGTGATGACCCGAAAGCCTGCTTAGAAAGCTCTGTGGGGCAGCCCTCCCCGGCCACGCAGGCTTGTTGTGAATTAAAATGGACTTGTCTGCAAGAACAGCAGCAACAACAGGTGGCTCGTGGGCATGGTCTGATGCTCACTTATGGACACCTGAATTTATGGGGGCACTACTTTGTTTTCCAGGAGGACTTCTGCCTCCAGAGGCAAGAAAATACAATGAGCTACCTCTCACCCCTGCCAACGTACGTGGCTATCAACTGGAAGGTCTGGAACAAATAGATATTCAAGATCAACTTCTGACATGCCGAATCAAGGGCCCTAAGTGCCTGCCTATAAATGAAAGCAAAATATTGATAAAGAGAAGAAAGAAATACTAATAAAATCTTTTAAGGATCACATGATCGCTTCTCACTAATCCCAACATTCTATGTCCCTTGATACATGGATCAAAATGTGTTCAATAATAACATCTCATTGCATACATGCTAGCTTCCCCCTTTTCCTTTCAGTTCTCATGTTTCTGAGCAAAAGGCATCATGTTCAAGTTAAGAGAGCGTTACTTTTTCTCTCCAAATGAAGCCCTATAACTCATAAGTATAGGGAAAGGTAAACTCGTGAAAAGGAGACACGGCACTATTTTTCCTCCTGGCATTGGAATCCAGGATAGGTTAAAAATGAGGTTTTTATCTCTGGTGATTTATCAAACTTGAGATTTCATAAAAGATAAACAGATGCAGTGCAGAAAGAATCCATCATCTTAATGCCTCATTTTGACACTTCTGGTACCTAAAAGGGTGTCTATGAAAGATCTCCCTTCCAAAAATGCAATCGTTCCCACGATGGACACATTGAATTCTTGTTTGCAGGACACAGGTGAAATGGACAGAGGCCGGGAGACACCTTTAAAGAAACTGGTCACCTTTGAAATAGAGCGGTTATTGATGGATAAAAAATGCACAGGATGAAAAGAAAAACCTGGTCGTCAACAGACAGTTTCTTGCTTTTTTTTTTCTTCCCTGTAGTTCATCTTGGGTTTTGCGTGGGTGGCTCGTGTGAACATAAAGGTTATTTGCTAAATGTTTTGTGAGATTAGAACAAGTTGTCCTTTAAAGCCTAAATTTAAGTTAAGGTTTATTGTAAATATGCCTAACTTTACAGTATGGGGTGCAGGATTAGAGTGTTAAATCAAACCAGACCTAGCCTTGCGTCCAGACCAGCGTTCTGAGCAAGGCTTCTAATCTCAGTCACTATGTACAGTCTCACTTCTCAATCATTTTTCCTCATAGGAAAATCACAATCTCAATCTAATTATTTTACAAGGTGTTCTCTATGGCACTTTTGTGACACAAAGTTTCACCCACTGATCTGGGTATGCGTCTCCCTTGGCGTGAATGCGAGTCGGTGCCCAGAGACGTGCAGTCCGCGTGGACTGCAGGGCAGGCCATTGCCGGACCTCCCGGGAGGGGCAATCTCTCAGCAGGAGTGCAAACTCAGGCACCAAGGGAGGAGGGTAGGTTTTTTTTTGCCTCTTCAGGGGCGCTCAGCTACTCACCTCAAGGTTGGTGGTTCAAATCCACCTGAAGGCCCCCTGAAGAAAGGTCTGGCCATCAGTGCCGGGCAGCTCAGAGTCATTGAAAACCCAGCGGAGCACAGTCCTGCTCAGATGCCCGTGGGGTCTCCCCCGTGAGTGACAGTCCACAGCATGGCAGCTCCTTAGGGGGGTGCTGGTTTTCAAAGGAGCCTAGAGAAGTGCCGGGCCACCAACGCACTGCACGGGCAGTCATGTGAAGCCTCACGCAGCTGCCAGCGAGAGTGATGAGGCTTTCCTGCTCCTGTGAGGACATACAGCCTCAGGAACCCACAGGGGGGCTTCTACTGTCTTACAGGGTCACTTGGGAATCAGATCCCGCTCAACGGTATGAGTGGGTAGATAGCAAGTCTCCTGCTTGTTCGAGCTGTGTGACCGTGGGCAGCAAGGTAACCTCTCTGTTCAAACACAGAAGCTGGTGGGCCCTTCCTCCTTTACTGGGCAGCAGACAGTTGCTGTGGATGTGGTGTGCTTCCCTCCTGTGTGACCCGAGGGCCGGGTCGCGCTGGGAAGAGAGCAGGGAGCGCCCGGTGACTCTTGTGAAGTGACTCTTTCCCTAAGCCTCCGCTCAGGGCCTCATCGGCCCACCCCTCCCTGAGCCTCAGCTCCCCTCACGGTCATACTGCCCTGATGCTGCCCTACATGTTTTTCCCATTTAATCCCCAGAAACCCTGCAAGAACAAAAAAAAAAAATAAGGAGTCTTATTCAGAGGCAAATTCAGCCAGGGCAGAGGAAAGCAGGGCCCGTCACCTCTAATACAGGAAAGTATGTGTTAAATAAATATACTAGGCCAAAAATCCTCCCCAAGTTCAAGAACGACAGCATCGCCTTTCTCCCTGATTGTGGGTAGAAAGGAAAACCCTTGGGAGTGGTGGTGGGGGGTGGGGGGTGGGGTGGGCTGAGAGGGGAGGAGGAGAGGCCTTTCAAAGTCTGGTGCTCAAGTGGCCTCATGGAGCGACACACTGGGCAGCCATCCCTGGGGCACTGTGAGCGTGATCCCCAATCATAGCTGGCCTCTCTGAGCCTCAGTTTCCTCCAATGTACAAGGAGGCAGTATGTGTGGATTGAGGAAGATCAGAGCCAACCCCCCAGTGCACAGACAGGGCTCCTGGTGACCTTGAGGCGTCCCAGGGTGGCAGGGATGATCCAGTATTCAGGGAAGAGCTGCAGGGTTGGCGGTTCGAACCCACCAGTGTCTGGAGGTCCCATCCTCTGCAGTTCCTCCAGCACAGTCCTGTTCTGGACACGTGAAGTCCCCGGGAGTCAACAACTCACCGTGACCAGCTGCAATCACAGCTCTCCTTCTATAGGCGGAGGCCCAAGGAGGCAGGGGCTCACCGGCAGCCTACAGGTCACGCTCTCCGCTGCCCTCCACAAAGCAAAGATCATTCAGGAGTTAAAAATCTGTTCATTTCTATCCCTGTCTTCCCCCCGCCCCCTCCCCATTTCCCAGGGCAGCCAAGTCCTTGGGTCATTTGTCATAAAACTGTCTCGTACATTATCACCACCTTCAAAGGAGAACGAGTTAGCCGTGCTCTCCGAAGAGCGTTCTCTCTGTGACAAGCTCCAATGTTCTTGTGATGAAAGCTCTCGGGGGCTTGGCCCGGATGCCGGCCAGTGTGACAGCACTCTGGGAGAAAACAGCACTTAGGAGCCTGGGGTCTGGCCGACCTGAACCTCAAGTTCACCTGCAGTGCCATGGGGAGATGGCCGAGTGGTGGGGGAGGAAAGGGCAGCACAATGTGACTGATGGGAGCCACCCTCCACTGGCTGCCAGGCACACGCTCGCTGGTGCGGAAACCTGGATGGATGTGGCCCTTGGCGCCTCTCCGGGTGTGGAGAGGCTGTCTGTCTCTCTACCTGTGGTCGTCTGGGTGGACTAGAGAAACAAATTCGTAAGCATGCTGGTGTGTATAAGAAAGTGCTTTGTATGCAAGAGCAGTCGAATATTGAGAAAACATCCCAGGCCAGTCCAGATCAAGTCCATGAGTCCAATATGAGCCCCTGTGTGCGATACCAATCTTTAAAGTCCTCTTCAGGCTCACGAAGTGCATGAAATGACACAGAAGGCAGGAAGATCACAGGCCAGTGGGTGGGGAGTCTTATGGCTCCAGTGACAGTGGAAGCATCTCAGCGCTGGCAGGGGTCTCCATGTGGCTCTTCCAGCACACAGCAGTCAGCGTGGATCCATGTGTCTTGTCAGCAGAAAAGCTCACAGGGAGTGGGCAGAGAGAGAGAGAGAGAGAGAGAGAGCGCCTCCCTCCTCCAAAGAGGAATGCAGGTATTCCCAGAATCCTCAGCAGAAAGCCAGATCCACAGAGAGGCCTCACTGATTAGGATAATAGAACTACCAAGTCACCTTTCCCCTTTTCTTATGTCACAGTGCTGAAGAGGCTCGGAGGCAAAATCCCAATGTTGCACTGTAATCCCAGCAACCTGCTGAGCTCCCAGTCATGCACGTGGTGGGCAGTTCAAAACTTCCAGCAGCTCCAAGGGAGAAAACTGCTTTCTACTCGGATAAACTGTTAGTCTGGGAACCCCACTGGAGGTCGCGATGAGTCAGCTTTGAACAGAGCCAGTGGCTTTCATTTAAAAGGGCACCGTCCGTATTTCTGCAGAGCAGCCCCTTTTGCTGATAATAAAATGGACTCCTCGAGATATTCCCCCCACAGATGGCCACGCCCTTTCCTGCTCCTCACCCTCGTGCCGACATTGTGCAGGTGTAGCCCTCTCGCTGGACTTTGCCAGAACAGAGTGGATTGGCACCACCTCCAACGTCACCTCAATCCACACCAGGTTTCCCACTCACGTCGTGGCCTTTGATTTCTCTCAGCTTGCATAACCTCCTTGCATTCAAGGAGATGGGTAAACGCATCGCAGTAAGTCCTTCGAAGAAAAATGCCAAACCCCACACCAAACCAAGGTGGTTTCTGTAAAGGGCAGCCCGTGATCAACTGGGAGGAAAATGAGGACCATGTGAAAAATCGGGAAAGGTACTAACAGATAAAATACAGAAATAATGCTTTCATAATTCACATGATCCCATTGGTATGAACAAAGGAAGTCTCGTTTGGAAACAAACATTTCCTCGAGAAGAGACTCACATGAATCCTCTGATAAGCAGGACCATACACTATGATCTATCTTAATTATAATTACAACCTGCCCCTAATGTGAAGATTCAAATGTATACGGGAGAGAGAGAAGGAGAGGGAGAGGGAGAGGGAGAGGGAGAGGGAGAGAGAGAGAGAGAGAGAGAGAGAGACAGACAGAGAAGCAAGAGCCAGTTCTGTGCGGAGCTGGGCAAGAGCAGGTGCAATTTATTGTAGAAATGTACTTAGCTTCTCTCTCCCTTTTATTTATTTATTTTTTTTGGGGGCTCAGCTGAGCCTAGGGGCTCAGACAGGACCAAGCTGTAGCACTGATATTTCTAGGGCGAGATAAAAATGTACCTCGTAGAAAACCAACCATTCATCACCGTAATGGTTACATCCCCCTGCAGAAACCACAGGAGACTGGTTACCATTTTTATTTCAAACATGGTTTTCCTGAGTCTTCAGGTGACAAACGGATACTGACACCTGGAGACTCCTCCATGCGTCCAGTCCTTCTCCGTGCCTCCTAATAACAGCGCGATTCAGGCTTCATTTCCATCGGGGTGAACGAAGGTCTGCGCTGTAACACGCGGATCCCTCGCTGTCCTGCTTTGTGCTCTTCCGGGAGGCCTCCAGCGGCATCATCTGGGCCTGGTCACGGAAGACAGATGAGCTCCTTCCACGCCTCGCCCACCCCCTGGAGAGCTCCTCAACCGGGCTGTCCTGGCACGTGGGGGCAGGCTTTCCCGGGGAGGGAGCGTGAGCCTGGTGCGTCCCTGCCGTCCTCACCCCTGTTGCCTCTGTGCCGACCTCCTCATTAACGATGGGCTTCTCTAGTCTGAGATCTTCCTGAGATTTCCGGATGCTGCCAGTGAAATGATACTACTTTTCTTCTGTTACTGCATCCGGCCCATCGCCTTTCATCGGCTATCAAACCTTACGCAGATTCCCTTTTCGGGTGAGTTTTGCTCCCCATTTGGGCTGCGCGTATGCGCAGGTGCTATGGCCACATCAAATCGTGGGCAGGCTCTCCTAGTACTGCCCCCTAAACCATCCCGCCTGTGCTTTCTTCCGCTGAAGGAAAACGAGCATCTTGTGTGTGTCCCACTTGGGGGATGGAAACAGAGGGCTTTGCAGCGCAGTCACTAACAGGTGGCTATAGTTTACTTTGCAGGAGTCAGGATTGCGCAGTGGTTACGCATCTGGCTGCAATCTACAAGGTCTGAGGTTCAAAACCACCAACTGCTTGAGGGAGAAAGATCTCCTGGGGCTTTTGACCTAATCCCTTAAATAGTTACCATCTCGGGAACTCACAAGGACAGTCCTACCTGTCCCATAGGGTCGCCAGGCATTGGGTCCACTATTTTTTGGTTTGGTTGTTTAATTGAAACCTGGGTAGTAAGATGGTGTTATGGCTTCATCTGAAAGGTTAGGGCCTTCCAGAGGCACCTTGATAGAAGGGCCGGGGAGCTACTCCTGCAGAAGCAGGCCCCAGAGCGCCCTGGACTGCAGCTCCCTTCTTGGAACCAATCGAAATCAATTCTAGGACAACCTTTCTTCTCCTTCCTCTTAAGTAACGGGATCATGCATGGAGCACGTTGGAGAGGGGGGAGAAAGGGCATGGAGAAGAGGGCCCTCTGTGGGCCCCGGGAGGGAGTCGCCAAGACCATAGGTCCTGAGCGGACACAGAAACCCCGGCCAGGCCCTGAGCTGTTTTCCAGAAGGTCTGAGCTCTCTCGGGCACCATCCGACGATCATTGAGTCCACAGAGAGATTTCCTCAAGAGAAGGAAGATGCTTGCTTGGGTTTCTTTTTCTCGGTTTATTTGTCTTCAGATTTGTTGAAATGTATCCGGGGTCTGGCTGCCTCATTTTAGCCTGGCCACGTTGCAATGGCTGTCAAGCCCCCTATGGTACATAGTCGCAGACCTCCTCATCGACCTCACCCCCCACTGGCCGCGTCCTGACTGTGAGACGCCCATCCTGGGTCAGAAGGACAAGCTGTGCGCATCCCAGAGAAGAAGCTTCTGGACACTCAGAAAGGTGGTAAAGTGTGCAAAAGGGGTGAGGAGGGGGTGCTCAGTCACTGGATCACTACAGAGAACGTTTGCCTTAGACTCCTCTTCAGGGCCAGGAGGGGACAGAACTGGCTGTCTCTGCCTGACCTTGGCAATCCTCCATGCGGCGCCTCCTCCAATCAGAAAGAGGTATGAATGAAGACGCAAGTGCCCTGGTGGTCCAGCGCTTAAACCTCGGCTGCTAACCCAACGCCTCAGTGGGCCTTTGGGAGAATGATGTGACCATCTGTTTCCCCAAAGATTGCCATCTTGGAATCCCATCCTGATGGTGTCCGACAGGGTGACTCTAAGTTGACATTGACTCACTGGAAGTGGGTCTGCTTTGGTTAATGAGGCCACGGTTAGGAGAGAGGATAGCCCTGATGTCAATGGGCCAGGCTGGGGGCTGTGTTTCCAGCTTCTGGTGCCCAGGAGAAACCCGATGTGTGTGTGGGGGGGGCCTGTCCACTCTGCAGTCCTTTTAGCATTGTTATCCCGAAGCCCTGGACCCTGAGCTCAGTCAAGAGCTGCATGGGGCATGTGCTGGTGTCCAGTTTCCATTAGGGTGCCGGAGGCAGGGTTCCGGGCACTCCCATAGCTATTAGCAGGGTGGCAAGTCATACGTGGTGCTCGGCTCTTTTGGAGCAGCTTGGCTGGGAAGGGAAGGTGGGACACAGGCCGGGAGGTCAGGTAGGAGTCCGGTATTCATAGATTGCAGGTTACAAAACCTCCTCTGGTGTATAGCAGCCCCACCAAGGGATGAAGCGGTGCCCAAGATGCCGTAGGAGCCGGATCCTGGAACTGTGCTAGTGACACAAGCTGGCCCTACCTCTCTGAGACCAGGACTGGATCCTGAAGAACTCAGCAGAGCCCAGCGGTCCCGCGTGCCCTTCTCCTTTAGCACGTCCCCCCTGTAACCGGGCCAGGGTGGCAAAGGAACAGGGAGATGAGGCAGCAAGGCTCTCCAAGGCAATGTATCTGATCTTCGTGGATGCAATTTGCTTCTTCATGGCTGTTTCCTTTATGTTAGTGTGGTCTTTTGAAGTTAAAATGAAGGTTTGGGGTTTCTGAGACTCACCCTTAAGACATTTGGGGGCCAGGCCAATCTTTGTTCCAGGGGCTGCCCCCAAGCCTAATTAGATGATTAGCAACACTCCCGGCCTTTACTCTCCAGAATTCAGTCGCTGCCCAACAAAAAATGCCCTCCCACAAGTATCCCCAGAGGCCGAATTGGAAAGTGCTGAACCAGCTACTCCCTGATTTGTGGATTAGGCTCTAGCAGTTGGTTCTAGTACTTAAAGCTCACCAGGCCAGTGACCCGGAACAAATGATTCTTTTCATAAGGATCAGCACCAAGCTGGCCCCTCTCAGGTGGAGGTGCATGCTGACCCAGACTGCTACCTTCCCCACGCTGTTGCCCCACTCCGTCATCTCTGATTTCACCATCCCTCTCCCCAGAGCACTCTTCCTCTCGTCTGGGCCATTGTAAGTTCAATCGAATGCCTCACAACAACCAGGAACTGGACTTCCACTTGAGGGGTTCTTGAAGTCTGCGAAACCCAAAGTCATGTCAAACCCACTGCCAGAAGACAGAGCAGCCCTGTCCCTGAGGATCTGTGAGATGGACGTCTCCACGGAAGCAGAAAGTCTCATCTTGATGAGTGTAAGCTGCCAACCTTGCAAGTTGGTAGCCAGACGCCACAGGTCATGTGATTCATGTCCCGAATTAACTGGGAAGGAGTTAGATACAAGTGAGAAGCCAGGCTACAGTGCTTCAAGCCAGACAGCTTCCAAACAACAGTACTTCCTTGGGTCTCCTGCTGCCAGGCTCTGCTGGTTGTAGGCCTCGGCTTGTTGTCTCACGATGTGTCTGGCTGTCTTCGGGTTACAGCTTCTCCTGCTTTCTCTCCCTGTGTGTGTTTATCCGGAAACCTGTTTGGTTGGCTGCTCTATAAACAAGCCTAGAAGGTGGTTTTACTTACCCTATTTGCATAATAAACGGAGCAATTCCTGCCATCTGCATAAAATAGTGCAACCACAGGACAGGTTGTGGCCTGACCCATTCTTCTTGACAGAATTATTGTCAACCCAAGTCCAGAAAGGCCACAGACATGAGTAACCCATTGTGCTGCAGGGCCTGAGACACCACCATCACGCTATCTGCCACCATGCCCTCCCCTTTGTTTTCTTAGGAAGGACACTCTTGGCTGGGAGGGTCACTTCTGAGTGCTAGCTTTTTGGCTAGCTTTGGCAACTGACTTCTGACTAGTGCAGCAGGCTGAATGAAAGGAGCTGCCCAGAGCTTTGAGAGCTCCGGGTGGCCCACTTTCCCTGTACTTTGGGTGTTCATTCACTGCCCAAACCTCTGTAAGCTATTTGCTAGTCTTAAAGGCAACCCAGGAGTTCCTGGGTGATGTCAACAAGCAAATGAAAAGATTGACGTTTTGTGGCTAACCAAATGGTGGGACAACTCGGAAGAAGAGCCTGGTGATCCACTTCTGAAGAAAACCAGTTCTTGAACACCCTGTGGAGTCCAGTTATGCCCAGGTCCTCATGAGGCGGGATCAACTGGACAGTCAGTGGATCAGGTCAAACTCGACCCCAGGAGGAGGCTGGAATTGGGCCAGTGCTTTCTTGACAGAGCCACGATTCAGGTAACCTGCCAGACCCTTTCCCTCTCAATTTACACACGTTCAACAGGAGCCAACGGACCTTTGTGAATGTGCGCCAGGGACAGCGAAGCCACATGGTGAAGGCACGAGTTCCAGGCACTGAAGAAGTCCTCCTTCTTGGTCACCACCTGTCAAATGGGAGGAGACCCAAATCACTTCTGGTCATATTCTGAGTGAATAAAATGCTGTCACCAGACAGAAGGCATCCAATATTTCTATCAATAGTAAGCACCGGCAGAGTAAAGCTGGCTGGATGCCGGTTTCTATGGCCTGTGAAAGGTATTGATTCAATGGAAAGTGACAAGGGTGTACATTTGTAGGACGTCCCCACACCTGCCCACTCTGCTGTTGTTAGAAGACACTGTCAAGTTGGGGCTGGCCCATGGAGTCCCCAGATATGACACACGGCCCCCTCCTGCACCACCTCATAAGGATTGCCATGTTGGAGCCCATTGTAGCAGCCACTGGGTCTATCTGTCTCATTGGGGTCATCGTTGTCATGACCTCTCTACTTGACCCATGCTCTTTCCAGGGACTGGTCTCTCCTAATATCACGGCCAAAGCACATGAGATGAGATCTTGCTATCCTTGCTTCTAAGGAGCAATCTGGCCATACTTCGTCCAAGTCAGATTTATTTTTTTCTTCTGGCAGGGTTGAGCCCCGGTGGCGTAAGTGGTTGAGTGCGGAAATGTAGCCCGTGGGCTTGGCGGTTCAAATCCAGCAGTGACTTTCAAGAGCGGCACTGGGTAGCGCCCATGACCACCAGAGGCAGTGATGCCCTCCCAAAAAACCAAACCAAAACAAACCCAAGCATCCCTTAAGTGAGGTGTCAATGAAGTTCACAGGGAGAAGCCCTAGAGCCTGTGTGATCCAAGGATGTAAATGGATAATAAAATCCAAATCTAGAGGAGGGAATAGTAAATTGTGGACACTTGATTTGCAGAAGGCTATGGGTGACAATGGAAGCCCCAAATCCATTTTGAGGGTCCCCGCATGAATGACATATTCCCCTCTGAATATAGTGCAGAGATGTGAATAGCCCTGCTACCAGACAGCATTGTAGAATTAATTTGGGGAGATGTAGTTAGATTAAAATGCAATACTTTATCATTTGATATCCCTTTTGGCCCATTTTACGTTGTTCCAATTTTTAACATTTTCTGCTTCTTTTTGATTGCAGATTTTCTGTTTTGTTTACTCCTGGTTGTTATTTTTTTGGCTTTGTTTTTTCTTTGTTTGCTTCCTGTTGATGTTGTGTATGGTTTTCT
The DNA here is from genome assembly GCA_004026705.1 of Nesogale talazaci. NCBI lineage: Eukaryota > Metazoa > Chordata > Mammalia > Afrosoricida > Tenrecidae > Nesogale > Nesogale talazaci. The sequence continues at coordinate 43,993 of PVJH01005574.1, forward strand.
ATATATGAAATCCAGGATACGTAGATCTACAGAGACAACAATTAGACTAGCCATCACCTAAGTCATAATCAGTGATTACTTGACAGGGGAGGTTGGGGGGGAAATGGGGAGCTAACAGCCATAACTACTAGGAGAAAACGTTCTGAAATGAATTGTGGTGACAACTGCACAACTCTCATTAATACGATTGAATGACTAAGTTACATTAAATTACCATAGAAGCATGAGCACTTTAAAAAAATGAGGCCATTTTAATAGAAATCCATGGGTGGCACTAACAATTATGCATTCAGCTGCTGATCAGATGCCTGAGGGTGTAAGTTCACCCAAAGGTGCCCAGGGAGAAAGGCCTGGCTTACTTTCAAACAGTCCACAGCCCGAGTCCCACATGGGTATCCAGGAGGCAGAATGGACCAGCAGCCACTTGTCCCACAGGTCAGTTCCACTTCCCGACCTGGAGAAGTCTAGAAGCCATAAATGACTGCTCACACCCAAGTGCTCACTAAATACCTGTGTTCTCTCTCTCTCTCTCTCTCTCTCTCTCTGTCTCCAGTAGAGTCAACCATTTCCATTTGCTTTTAAACTGCCCCTGGGACATGGGTTCTAAGGAATTGGCAGGTGGTAATTCCCACATTAGCAACCCTCGTCGTTGGGCTGCTAACCACAAGGTCAGCAGTTCAAACTACCAGCTGCTCTAAAGGAGAAAGATGAGGCTTTCAACTCCCATAAAAGAGTTACGGTCTCAGAAACCCCGAGGAGCAGTTCCCCCCATCCTAGAGAATTGCTCTGGATTCAAGGCAGTGACTGACGCACTGAGTCCCTGCACTGGATGCAGGTGAGGAATGAACCTCGGAGACTGGCCTTGTGGTGTGCTCATGTTTCTGCATGTGTCTCTGGAGCAGTGACTCTGAGCAAGACGGTCTTTTGATCACTTTAATGAGGGAACTTTTTTAAAAAATTAGGGTGGAGACGTCCACCTGGGATACAATAAGAATGAAGAGGATTCATGGAGAGGAGGAAGACGCCGAATCACAAAGCGAACAGCTTCGGTCCTGAATTGTGATTCTTATCTGATCCCAGAGTTAAATTTGGCACGTGTGACTTTTGCTTTGTTCATTCTTGCTTTTGTTTGTTACACACACACACACACACACACACACACACACACACACCTCTAACAAACTTCATAGTTAAACTCTATACCAATCTTCTCTGTTCAAGGAAATGCCACTCGAAGTCCCAATTAAAGGGCAGGACTTATTCTCCACTTGACTGTCAAGTAGCCCGTGGGTTAGACTGTGATCTGTCTGTCTGTCTCTCCGAAGCTCCACAGTTCCTGCAGGGCCAGGCCGCCTCACCCGGCTTTGTCAAATCCAGCCTGGAACGAGTGCTTTGTGCGCCAGTGGAAAAAACAGCTCTGCAGACTGCTCACCCATGTATAATTTAGTATCATCACCCCGGGCAGCACGCACTGTTTGGAGGACAATGTCTCTGGTGCCTATAGGTCTTCCCCACGCTATGACCTCTCATGACCCTGTTGAGAGAAGGGAGGACACAGGCTGGCCGAGACACACCATGAGCCCCAGGAAATGAATTCCCAAGATGCTACCCAGCAATGGGCAGATGGAAAGATGGGGAAGTCCACCCAGAGGCTGGTGGGAGGGCTCTCTCTCGAAGGTGTCCACTGGGAGGCAGAGAGGAGGAGAATACATGGGGCAGCTAGCAGCTGTGTATTTACAGAATCATGCACATGTGTTCATTGTTGTTTTTTAAATGTGATGTGTAGATTCAACTTTCCATTAACCTGATCAGGAGAAAACCAGAGGCAGGCAACAGGGTGGGCCCCACAGAGTCCAGCCCCTAGACGGGGCTTCCAGTGTCAGATCTGGTCCACGGTCTTTGCAAAATTGCCCTGAGGCTGCACCCCGCCTCCAAAAGGATGAAACCAAGCCCCCAAGTCACTGCCCTGGAGTTGATTCAGACTCATGGGGACCTTGCAGGGCAGTGTAGAACGGCCCCTGGGAGTTTCCAAGATAACCGTTGGTGCAAGTAGCAAGTGCCCCCTTTTTCCCAAGGAGCCGTGGATGGATTCACACTGCTGACCTCGCAGTTAGCAGCCCAACTCATAACCACTACGCCACCAGCAAGGAGGGAGAAGGAAGCAAAGCAAGTTCAAGCTCAAGGTCCAGGGAAAGGCCTCTTGAAGGTTAGCCAGTCAATCCAAGGGCTGACCTCTCTATGTCAACATCACAGCTCCAGTATTGCAACAGAGACCATGGTGGCAGGTAACCCACCCCCTCCACTCCCACGGCAAGAGGCCACCACTCCTCCAGTCCACAGAGCACCGAGGTCTTGGGGTACGTCAACAGAAAACCATCTCGAGCGGGGTAAATAACACCATCTTCCCTAAGAAGCAACTGACAGAAGGCCCCATCCCACCCTCATAGAGATGACTGTCAGGAAATAATATGCTGAAGCCACTGGGTCTGCACAGTGACCCACAACCCATGTGGGCGGGTCCAGGAGGCCCCTGCAGTCATGCTCCATCCTATCACCAAGTGATCAAAGGAAGCAGACTCAGGGTTAAACTCTGGCCCAGCCTCCATGTTTACACACTTCACTCCCAACATGGGGCTGCCCATGAATGCAAGCCAGGCAGGCAGTCACTAGGTGCACGCTGTACTTGGGGGCTAACTCTGGTGACCCTACATGATTGAGTAGAGCTGTCTGATGGCATTTCCAAGGCTGTAATCTTGACAGCAGCAGACAGCTACCTTTCTCCCACAAGGTAGCTATGGATTCAAACCACTGACCTTTCCTTTAGAAACCCAGCATTCCACCACCGCCCCATCAGGGCTCTCTAGGAAATGCATATGACTTTCAAATTGATGTCTTCCTAAACAACACAGGGAAATGTTAGATCTCAAACATCTCATCCCATCACCCTACTTCCCCCCAGGGCCTCCCCCCAGAGCATCATCACACTGAGTCTAATTCAGAGGAAGCTGTATTGTGTCAGAGAAGAACTGTGCTCTTCATGGGGTGTGCAGGGGCCGAGCTTATAAAAGTCAATAGTCAGACTTTTCTCTCAAGACACCTCATGGTAGACTCAAACCTCCAACGTTATGACTAATAGCTGATTCTAGTAACTGTTCGTACCGCCCAGGAATGCTACCACCTTCAAACAATGCCTTGATCAAAGGCCTCAGGAGGAAGGACTATTTTCTGTTGGTTTGTTCTAATGGCACGTTTGTGCTGTACTTTAAGGACTAAACCAGCTCCCAAGAGCCTGCATGCAAATTGTCTTTATGCAAGACAGTAGTCACAGTAGCCCCACGTTCACAACGTTCACAAAAGTTAATTCCAATGGGTCACAGACCTAAAGGTAAAGTCTCTGTCTACCCAAGGTCTGGAAGAAAACCTAGCAGGAAATAGTGACCCCCGCTAAAGCAAGGATTTGTGAAATAAGACCCACACACAAAACGAGTGTCACGTTTTGAGTGTCACGGAATCTCTCTCGAGATACTGCTAAGAAAATGAAAAGGGAAATAACAGAGTAGGGCAAAACGTATTTGCAGATCACATCCACCCCAGATTGCAAATTCATTGAATGTATGATCCTAACTCAGTAGTCAGATGGCAAACTCCGCTTTAGCAAATTGCTGTAAAATGAGAAGGAACGCTTCACAAGGACAATATATGAAATGGCGAATAAATGTCAGTAAAGAAGTTTGAAAGGCAAATTAAGAATGGAATAAGATACCCGTATACACTGAACCCAAACTCCAAACCAAACTCCCGCCTCCATTCTGACTCACGGCAACCCGACCGGAGGGAGACACACCGCCCCTGAGACTCACTCTCTGTGGGAGTAGGTGGCCTCCTCTTTCTCTCGTGGAGAGGGGCTGATGAGTCTGAGCTGCTGGACTTACAGGTAACAGGTAGCCCAGCCCGTTACCCACAATGCACTGGGATTCCTTGGGGTAATAACAATCTAAGTAGACTGGAAATATGCGGTGTTCACAAGAAGGCGGAGCAGCTGGACTTCTCCGCTGGTGAGAACTCCGATGGTGACAGCCTCTTGGGAAACTGGCTCCCAGTTTCTTACAACATTAAACATGTACCTCCACCAGGACCCAGCCAGTCCCCTGCCAGGCATTCACCCACGACAAACACAAACAGGTGTCCACACAAAGACTCGCATGGTGCCTAGAACACGTATTCATAATAGCCCAAAGGGGACTATTGCATCAGTATGCATCGATACATCGTGGTCTGCCCACACAAGGGAATGGGATGCCCGTCACAACTGGGGTGGCTCTCACAATGCATTTTGTTCAGCAACAGAAGCCAAGTACATGCTCATTGTGCTTCTGATCCCACTGATGTCACACGACAGCAAAGGGAAGATGGTGGCTGAGAGATCTGTGGTGTTGGAGTCAGGCTGTGGGGGAGGGCAGGGGGCAGGAAGGAATGTTTTGAGTGGTGGTGGTGAAAGGTTCTCCCCGTTTAGATTGTGCTGGTGCTTATGGGACGTGAATTTATCAAAAGTCACTCACCTGTGCGCTCACGATTGGTGAGGTTATATATCTAGAACAACTGGTGAGGTTATATATATATATAAAACATATATATATATATATATATATATATTTTAAGGCATCACTGCCCTCTGATGGGAATGGGAGGCCCAGCCTTGCTCCTGGAGAGCTGCTGCTGGATTTGAACCACCAAGCCAGTGGACTGCAGTCCCGCCCTCAACCACTACGCCACCAGGGCTCAGCCCATGGTTCAGTATATCTTTATACATGTGTGCATGCATCTATCTGAAATGTATCAGGTTTGTGTCCACCCAGAAGGGTTTCCAAAGAAAGGCCAGGTGATCCACGTCTGGAAAACTGGCACCTGCAAAGCCAAGGAGAGCACAGTTCTACTGACAGACATACTTGAGGTTGCCGGAAATCTGCTGCCTTCTTGGGATGTCCTTTGCCTTTCCTTAGCAAGCCATGTTGAGGCCCTTCTGTGGTTTCTCCAAGCTGCCAACTTCTGTGTCCTTTCTTGGCAATTATCCTTCTTCCTCACCCCCCCCCCCCCACTGGAATCATCCCCGAGACTTTGCACCATAGAGGCATTGTACTTCTGCCCACAGCGGCATCCTCATGCACTCCCAGAGACCTGTTCATCTCAGACCTATTCCTGACCCTAGCCTTCTAGCCCTTCTTCAGGGTATCAATGTCCACTCAGACATCCTTTTTATTTTATTTTATTTTTAATTAAAAAAAAATAGATACATAGAGGCTGAGTCCCGGGGGAGAAGTGGTTGTGTGCGGAACTGTGGCCCACAGGGTTGGCAGTTCAAATCCAGCAGCAGCTCTCTAGGAGCAAGGCTGGGCCTCCTACTCCCACCAGGGGGCAGTGATGCCCACAAAAACACAAACACACAAACACACGCGCGCGCGCGCACACACACACACAATAGATACATAGAAACCAAACACATGAGATATTTGCAACATCACCATTTCTACACTTCAACCTTTCAGATTCCTCAAACACCTGGAGGCATTTTACACATCCGTCTCTGTTGTTATTATTGTCACGTGCCATCGAATCGGTTTCAGCTCACAGGACCCCTCCACGCAAGGTTAAAGGCAAGTCTCCCCGTCCTGAGCCAGCCCACAGCCATGCTCTAATGGAGCCCCCCGTCGCAGACCTGTGTAAATCCACCGCACTGAGGAGCCTCCTCCGTTTCTCCGACTGCCTGCTTCACCACACGTGATGCCCTTTCTCAGGAAGGGGTCCCTCCTGAGGGGGTAGGAAATGTATGTGAGACCCGTACCATCCTCACCTTTAGGGAACCTGCCGGCTGTGCTTTTTCCAAGACTTTTCTGTTGGTCGTCCTGGCAGCCCGTGTCATAGTCCATCGTTCTTGTCAACACTACCATTCACAGGCAGGGATTCTTTTTCTTTTTTTTCCCTTAAAATCATTTTATTGGGGGCTTGTCCGACTCATCACAATCCATACATCAACTGAATCAGGCATGTATGTACATGTGTTGCCCTCTTTCTTTTCTAGCCATTTACTGTACTTTTTGGACCAGAAGATGCACCTGGCCATAGACACACCCAGTTTTTAGAGGAGGAAAAGAAGAAAAAAAATATTCTGAATCAAATAGTACCAGTATACTAAAACGTTCTGGGGTACCACACCTTCGGACCATAAGACACACCCTCGTTTTCCCTCCACTTTGGGGGGAGAAAAGTGCATCTTATGATATGAAAAATACGGTGCTTTCTATTGAGCCCTTGGCATCAGCTTTTTCAATTTTCTTCCCCCATTTCCCCAATCTCATCACCCCCTGATTGATTGTACATTGTTATTATTTTCTTTTTCTTTTTTTTTTGGGGGGGGCATCACTGCTCTCAGTGGTGGGAGTAGGAGGCCCAGCCCCACTGCTGGAATTGAACCATCGTCCCAGTGGGCCGCAGTCCCCCGCACAACCACCACGCCACCGGGGCTCAGCCCCATTGTTACTATTTTCATCTTTCACACTGACTGCTGTCTCTCTTCCCCCCATAGAGGGGTGTATATGTGTTGACCATTATGATCTGTTCCCCCTTTCTCCCTTCCTCTCCCCTTTTCCCCTTTACCCTTCTGGCATCACTATTCCCACTCCTGTTCCTGGGTTCTGTATGTCATGAGCTCAAAGGCAGAGTTTCTTTAGTCTTTTCTGTTCATTTTCCAGCATTCTCATACAAACAAAATGACTGAAAAGACCAGGGTTTGGGTTCAGTCTCTTTTTTCCTTTTCAAGAGGAGGCCTCTGGTGTCTGATGTGTCTAGACCTTGTGATCTCCACCCCCCCCCCCTTGCTGCTTTCATGGTTGTTGATTTGTGGCTTGAGGGAAAATAAAATCCTTGACCCTGTCCATCGTTCCTCCATTTATTATGATACCTTGTATGGCCCCAGTGGCAAGGAGTTCTGTTGTCTTCATGCTGAACTGCAACTCCTCTGGAGGGTTATAGTCCTTGATCTTCATCAGTAAGTGCTTTAAGTCTATTTCCCCTTCCCGTAAGCAGTTTTATCTTATCAGAAGTCCCTAATGAGTCTTCCTCTACTCCTGAGACTGCATTGTTCTCCATACAGTGCAGCTTCTCAAAGTATCTGTTCAGCAAATGGATAGAATCTGTATTGGGAAAAGATACAATCTGGACACACACCTTTCTTGATATTAAACCATGCGGTATGCCGTCTTGGTGCCCAATCCCAAATCCACTTATCCTTTGAGCTATTTTCTTCTGTGTTCCCCCTTCAATCAGCCTTCCCCTTTTAATCTTCACTAGGGATGAAGGATCATCACAAGGAACGCAGAGTCCAGTTCTGAATAATAATAGTGCTTATGTCTAGAGGGCACAAGGGCCTTGTTGACCTTTGATTTCTAACCCATCACGTGCTAGATGTTGTATGTCAAGCACTATCCAAATTATGTCGCATATAAAACAACACGCAGCTACTTTCAGGCATTTTGTTGGGTAAACAAAATCTACGTCTAACGGTGGTGCTTCCTCACGTCCCATTTCGCCCTCGTCCACAGCAGCCCATCTCTAAAATTACAGGTCAACTTTGGGGGAGTAGCGAAGTCTTAGAGTCCATTGGAAATGTCACCCTTTCTGTGTTTCAAATGGTGACATTTCTATGGTCAATGTTGGTGAAAGAACACTAAATCTGCCTGAAGAACACTAAATCTGCCCGGGAGGAAGTACAGCTAGAATGCTCCTTAGAAAACATGATGGTGGGATTTTGAACCCCTTACTTTGGACACAGGACCAGGAAAGATGAATTACCAAAAAAAAAAAAAAAGACATCCTGTTTGGTAAAATGGAGGGTGTGTCCAGGAGGGGACCCCTGCATGAAATGCCACAATCCCTGCTACTCGAGCACACCAACGATGGTGAATGTGTCATTGGACTGTCGCTTCCTCTTCTTCCTCCTAAGGCAGAACAAACTGAGAGGCACCTGCCACTCTCAACAAAGTCCTTCTGCCTGATCCAGCCACCATGTCAATCTGTGTCATTGACGGTCTTCCTCTTTTTGCTGCCTCTAGACTTTATCTGGCACCATGTTCTTTATCTAGCACCAGCCTCTCTCCCTACCCTTCCCCAGGCTGCACCTCTTCCTGTATTGATGTTTCGGCTGGAGCTGGAGTGGCCATGCTCCCAAAGAAGCGGCTCCCATGGGCTCTCTGAACTGGGCATATGTGATTCTGTGTGCCTTTCACCCTAAGGTCTGAACCTGAACTACAATTCCAGGTCAGCAGGGAAAACCATGTCTTCTTTCATAACAAGAAAAGAAGTGATGGGGAGAAGGGCACAGAAAAGAGGGGTAGTCCTCTATCTCCTTTCACCACGTGTTCCCCAAACCAAGCCTGCTGCTGCTGAGTCAACTCAGGGCAACCCTGAAGGAGAGTAGAATATTCCCGGGAGTTGCCAAGAGGGTATTCTTTACAGAATACACCACCATATCATTCTTCCATGAGACAGCTGGTGAATTCGGCCTGGCGGCCTTTTGTTCACCAGCTAAACTAACCGCTGTGCCACCAAAGCTCCTTAAAGAGCAGTATATAACCCAACAACCTAGACAGTCTGCCATCAAGTTCATTTCAACTCTTCACAGCCCTTTAGAATGGAATGGGACTGCTCCATAGATTTCCTGAGAGTGTAAATCTCATACAGCCTCATCTTTCTCTCGTGGCGTGGTTGGTGGCTTGAACTGCGAATTTCTCAATGAGCAGTCCAATGCTTAACCCACAGCACAGCCCTCCTTAAAGAGAAGTGTCCCACGGAAGGTTATAGCCTAGATTTAGGGGGTTTAGAGTAGAACCAGCTATGGGGCTCCTGTTTGGTCTCAGAAGGTAAGCCCAGGGCCACTTTCCTTCAGTTGTCTCAGTCTGCTTGTCCCCAGCTCTGTGCCAAGTTTCACTGAGTCAGTCTCCCCTTTCATCAGGAGGAGATGGGCTGTGAGATGTACCCCTGGTGCTCAAGACTAGGATTCACAATGCATTTTCCTAGACACAACATAAATATGATGAATAACATGCTAGCATGAACGAGTTCAGAGACCAGGATTACTGAGCTCTGAAGAGTACAATCCCCACTACCATGACATAATGTGTCCACCGGGTGAACCTTGCCCCTGGCCAACCTTGCCCAGCCTCAATAAGTTGGTGCCGCACACCTGTAGAGCTCACACCACACCACACCGCCCTGTTCTGCTTGTCAAGGGCTCTCTCCCATTGGCAGTCTGGTCCCCAGAAGCAGTGATATCGTCCCAGTTTGGGTGCTCGGGCCAGGGTTGTGGTATTTAGCTGACATCAGTGTGAGTCTGGATCATCCCAACATTACATAGAAAAAAATACAACAATGCCTCATCCCATGCCATTTCCAGGCTGTTCGGTCAACCCACTTAATGGTGGGTTTCCCTCATTTCCACAGACCCTCAGCTTTCTCAAACACGGTGTTCTCTTCAGGCACTTGGATGTTCCTGTAACTGCGTCCCAAGTGGTGAGTCCAAATCTCACCAGCTCGGCTTCTAAGAAATAGTCTCATTGTGTTTCTTTGAAGGTTGGTTTGTTCATTCTTTGGTGCTGGGTGGGTACACACACACACACACACACACACCTCCCCACTACCCTTCACTATGGCCAGTCCCAGAAATCACCCCACTTGACTTCAGAGATTTGCATGTGTGCTTCTCCTGAGTGCCAACGTTCAAGGATGCCACCTCTTGTAGAAAACCTTTTCAGTTGCCCCTGACTTCCCCCCTGGGTGAAGTGCTTGCCTCCCATCCATCCACCCAAGGGGCAGAGAAGCTGCTTTGCCAAGAGCAGACTGGCCAACCCCAGCATGCAGTTCCATTCCAGGCGCCTAGCAAAAGCCAGTGAGCAAAGGAAGGGGCACCCTCCTGCAGATGGGCAGGGAGGCGTTGCTGGCAGAGGGTAGGAGGAGAGAAGGAGCTGGATTCTAGGGCAGACACTGAGAATAGGCAATGCTGTGAAGAATGACACAGACGAAGAGGGGTTAACGTGCCTGGGCAGTCTCTCACCCCCTTCTGCAGTTGGTAGTGGTTCGCTTCTCTCACGCACAGAGTCCAGGGGCGTCGCAGTGGTTAACACACCCACTGCTTCCTGAAAAGCCAGAGGGTCAGGTCCTCCTAGGCGTGCCTCAGCATGATGGCCTGTCCAATCTACTTTGGGGAAAGTCGCCATGAGAACTCTGTGGACCACAGTTCTACCCTGATACGTGAGTGACTCTGTGAATCAGGGCCTGCTCTGCGTGGCAACCAGTCTCTCAGCTTCCCTGGCCTTCAGGCTCTGGTTGAACAGGTTCCCTCGATGGGATCCATTTCTTGCGAAGCTCTATGATTTCTTGTCGCATGTTAAGAGTAACAGGCATGGCGGGGGGGGGGGGGGGGGGGGTGCACGTGTTTGCCCTGACCTGATCCGAATCTTTACCCCACAGAGGCTTAACTGGCCTTGTCAGAACATGACCTCAGCAGGGGCTTGACAGGGGAGCCCTATAATTGAATCGACGACTTCCTACTTTCTCCACCTTTTACCCTTGTGGGTCCAAAGGAAAGTCTGCTTCTCATTACCTAGCCCTTCTTCGGAGACTATTCTAACGGCGCGATAGGTTCCCTTTGGTCATTAACGTGCGTCCTCTGAACCCTGCGCTCCAGAAACTGATCTGGGGGACTTTCAACAAGAGATAACATACATAAACAAATACTCGATCCCTCTTCCCTTTCCTGGCCGCTTCCTCATTTGACAAGTTCCTCCTAGCTGTTCTGCTGGACAGGGACACAGCAGCAGGGCAGCCTGAAATAGATTTTGCAGACACCAAAGGCAGCCGTTGGAAGGTCAGCAAGATGGATCTCGTTTCAATAATACGATCTTCACATTCTGCCGAGGACTTCGATATGGAATCTGACTGCCCTCGGTGACTGCTTAAAGCTGACAGAATCCTGTACATTTAATATGTGAAAAAAAATTAGGTCTTTGTTTCCTGTCTCTGCAGCGGCTCAACTGGTGCCTGGCCCAAGGGCGGGCGTGGGGGTGGGGCCGTTAGGAGGCCAGGCAGACAGCTGGAGGAGGCATTGGGAAGGCTGGGAGTGGCAGTGAGAGGCGGCTTCATACTGGCTGGGGGTTGGGAGTGAATTCAGTGAAGTCAAGATGGGCATAACGTTCCTGAACGACTATGCTTTCTTGTGGTTCAGTGCTCCCATCCCTTCAGAGGGTGTTTCGTCTCCCAGCTCCCAGGCGGGCAGAAGTCCTTGAGCCCTCTCCCTCCTTGCTGCCACTGTGGGGTCACCATGTCCACTAGCCTCCCTTTAGACTCCGCGGGTCTTGATTCTTGAGGGCATGGGTGGCCTTTGAGAGGGTCTGCGCTCACCTCAGATCTTCCCGAACCACCCACCTGCTGAGGCCACCTCAGGTCGGTCCCCTTCAGCGGAGGTGGGAGGTTCTCGGGACCACACAGGGGGTACACACTGCTCACAGCTGTGGAGTCCCCCGCCCACCACCTCACCAAACGAGCCCAGCCAGTCCTTCTTTCTGGCTTTTGCGCGAGGCGGGATGAAGGTGACCGTGTCCCCATCCTGAGTCTGTGCTGTAACTGCTCATTCGTGGTGTACTGGGTCACTCGTTTGGACTGCTCCCCACATGGTCAGCAGTTCAAAACCACCAGCTGCTCCACAGGGGAAAGACGAGGCTTTCTATTTCTATCAAGAGGTACAGTCTCCACAGGGGCAGTCCTGGTCTCTCCTCACGGGTGCACTTGGTGGCAGTGAGCTGGGATAGCTGCGGAGGGGGGACCCCTGACAGGCAGTGAGTTCAATGTTGGGGAAGCTAACTCAAGACCTGGCGGCTCGAAGCCACCCATGACGCCGTGGAAGCAAGATGAGACAGTCTGCTTCTCTCAAGAGTGGCAGTCTTGGAAATCCCATGGGGTGATCCTACTCTGCCCTAGGGCACCCCTAGGTGTCAGAAGGCCTCACCAGCACTGTGCTTGGTGTGAGGTTCACCCGTGGGGATGTGCTTCCTTGGGAAAGTGTCTTCCTCGTTGTGTTAATGAGGTCATACCACCATGGGCTGTGGATTATCGGTGCAAATTAGACCTCTTTGAGCTATCGGTGCAGATTAGACTTAAGTGTAAACAAGGGTAGGAAAGAGGGGTCACTTAGAGATCTCCAAGGAACGCCAGGAAGAGCCCTAGAGAAGGCTCCTCGCCTCCCAGAGCTAAGAAAGCCTTCCTTGCAGTCAGTGTGCTGAAGTTAAAAGGGCCTCAGTGGCACAGAGCGTCGTGCTAGGCCGGCAACCACATGATGGGCAGTTCAAAACCACGAGCTTCTCTGAGGAAGAAAGATGAGGCTACACCTGTTAGCATTTACAGTCAGGACCCCTATGCACGGTGGCTATGAGTCAGAGTCAATGGGTTTGGGTTTGGGGTATACTACAAGAAAACACACTTCCATTCCTTAAAGGGACCCAGTGGCATTCCCCTGATAGCAGCACTAGGAATCTTAAGTCACTGACTGGTGTGCTGGTGAGTGAAATGTTTACAGGTCTGTTATTTTTCTCTACTTGTTTTTATTAAACCCCCCCCCCCCAAAAAAAAACCTGTATCTGAATATCCAGCTAAAGCTTCAACGAGGCACTTTAATTGGCTCCACTGATCCTGAGTGGCTGATAGTTTCAGCTAAGCTTTTAGGTATGCTAAAACCAGCATGTATTTCGGAACTTCCCAACAATATTGGTGTGACCTTCTGTGTCCTTGGCAGGGAGAAGGGGCTGAGACAGGGTAAGGGGTGATTTTTGCACTGGGGATTAAACATAACGACACGAAAATCCAAACCCAGCCAATTTGGACAGCCTGAGGTGCTGGTGAGCAGGGGGGAGGAGGGTGGGAGGAATCTAAGTACCAAGAGCTTCCACAAGACCTTCTAGGCTGTGAACTAGCCGAAGTAGCCCTCCACCCCCAAGGCCAAACCACAGCTTGGAGGACTTAGGACTGCTCTTAGGGGGCGAGTCACAGGCTGGGAGGTGCTAAGTCCTTTTGGTGCGGGGGTGGGGGGTGTTAAACTCTAAATGCAAACCCCAAAGGTCAGTGATTCAAACCCAGCAGCAGCTCTGTGGGAGAAGGAGGAGATGATTTGCTCCCATAGTAATGACGCCTTTAGAAACCCAAAGGGGCCTGGGCTTTGCAGATAACTTGACAGCAGTGGGTTTGCTCTGGCTCCCTCCGCTGCCCACCCACCGCCTCTGTGTTCCATCCCCAAAGCCTCCTCCTAAACAGAGGCCTCTGTTCTTGAGTTCTCCTGTGGTCTCAGAAGCCTGTCCACGCTCTTACTGCTGCAGGAGCCAGAGATTGGGTGGGAATGGAGATGGGATGGGGTGGGATCAGGGGCATTAAGACCTTCATTGTTTTCCTTAGTCCCAAGGTCAGGTTGCACAGGGTGATGGGTCACTGGGCTCCCCAGTACAGAAGGCACTCAGCGAACGAATGCCTGTGGTCTTCGTGGACCGCAGGACCCACCCACTAGCCTTGTGATGGGTTTGAGAAACAGAGCCCACTCATTTCTGTTTACCCCAAGGTTGGCTGATATCAGTCATTTGAATTGAGCCATTTCAGTGGGTGTGTAGTGGTGTTTGGGTGTGGTTTTAATTTCTATTTCCCTGATGACTACAAAGCTTGAGCAAATTCTGATGTCCTCATTAGCCAGGCTTACATCGTCATTTGTGAAGTGCCTTTTAAAGTCTTCTGCACAGTTTTCTGGGATTGTGTCATGCTCCTGTTGAGGTTGAGGGGTTCTTTATAGTGCTGACATAAAACTCTTTCGCCAAATGCACTGAATACAAATATTTCCTCCCAAGCAATGGGTATCTTTTATTTTGCATGTGGTCTCTCTGGACGAAAAAAATTATTGGGGGGGAAAAGATGCCCAGTGCATCTCTTTTCAATAGTGCTTTTGACGTCCTTTCTAAGACATCTTCGCTTACCTCACACAGGAAGATATTAGCCTATTTTATTCTGAAGGCTTCACAGTTTTCACTTTATATTTCCATCTGTGGATGGTTGAAGATTCACTATTGTGTATGATGTGGGGTTTATGTGGTCAAGGTTCTTTTTTGTTTTTTCATATACCCACTTGTGTCCTGCACTATTTGTTGGAGACAAACACTATTTGAAGAGACAAACAGTGTCTCTTCTCATCACTGGATTTTCGAAGTACCTTTGTCAAAAATCAAGTGACCGTCCAGGTCAGGGTCGATTTCTGAACTACAGAGCATTCCACGGACCTGCCTGCTGACTCTTACGACAGTATATCCTTGCGGCTGGGCGCCATTGCGTTCCTTCTCTTGTCGTCAGCCTGGGCACGACAGGACAAATGATCAGAGACCGGCGCTGTCTCCACAACTGTTGAGCCCACCGAGTCAGTCTGTCTCCTTGAGGGTCTGCCCCTTTTCTGCTGACCCTCTGCCTTAGCCAGCAAGCATGTGGACCTCTCTCAGGTCCTCTCTTGTGATGACACATCCACAGCTCAGGAGACAAAGTCTCATTGTCCCTGCACCCAGGGAGCATTCTGTCCTGGTCACGGTGTTCAATTCTGCTAAGTCCTTGGCTTTCTTTTCACAAAGCCGCTTATACCGGTGTCTTATTTTACTTTTAATATCTATATTATGATGCTCCCCTTTTGATTGCTCATTATTGTTCGCTTGCATTCTCTCTTTATATGACTGTGGGATCCATCCATTTCACGAATCACTTCAAACACCGAGCTTTTGAGTTTGCTGGTTAGCTCCACTTCATTCATTTAAAAACTTCTGTCCCTTTGATTGTCTTTCTTATACTTGCTTTCCTCTTCTTGTTCTAACTTTTTAGAATAGAAACATACATCATTTATTGAGTACCCTTTTATTTTTCTAAGATAAGTATTTGAAGCTATTTGTTTGCCTGTAAGGACTGCTTTTACCACACCCCGTAAACCTGGACATGCTGCTTCATCCTCATCCTGGGTAGGTGTTCTCAAGCCGGTTCTGACCCATAGTGCCCCTGTGCACCACAGACCGAAACACTGCTGGGTCCTGTGCTGTCCTACACTGGACTTGTCCTGACCCTGAGCCCACTGTTGTAGACGCTGTCGGTCCACCTCCTTAAGCGTCTTCCTGTGTTTCGCTGCCCCTGTGCTTTACCAAGCACGAGGTCACTATTCTGCAGTGTTAAATACTTCACAATGCTTCTTGTGAGTCTGGCTCTGATTCATAGATTGTTTAAAAATCAGTTACTTAATACTTAAATATTTGAATTTAGATATTCTTTTGTGATCAAGTCCTAATTAATTCCATCATTGGAGGAGATTAGATTCTGATTTGTTTCAGCCTCTCAAACAGCATCAGAATTGCCTAGCAGTAGTGTTTACTGTATTTTTCTATTAGTGGAAGGTAAATTAAGGATGTGATATCACCGTCCTCCTTAGTCATACTGAATTTCTGCCTACTTGTTTGTTCAATTATTAAATTTGTCAATTTATCCCTTCAGTCAAATTTTGCTTCCTAAGGCTTAAAAATGTGTCATGGTCTATACTCATTTAGGATCAGTAAGATTTCTAGGTTAGATTGGTGTATAATGCCCTCTTCCCCTCCAAGGGAGATGAACAACAGAAATGTGGCTGAAGAGAGAGAGCAGACCATGTAAGATATGAAAATAATAATTTATAATTTATCAAGGGGTCACATGGGTGGCAGAGCAAGGGAGGGAGGAAGGAAAAAAGAGAAGCTGATGCCAAGGGTTCAAGTAGAAAGAAAATGTTTTGAAAATGATGGTGGCAACATATGTACAAATATACTTGATACCATTGATGTAGGGATAGTTATAAGAGTAACAGCCTCCCCCCATAAAATGATTTATAAAAAATAAAAATAAAGCCAAGAAAAAGCTTTTCATACAAAAAAGTTTCTAGGTTAAAGATGATTAAACTGACACTTTTGTTGAAAATGACTACGTTATTATTTAAGTAAAAGAAATAACCCCAACCACAAAGTACAGAAGAGCATCTCTAGTATGCTGTCCTCCATGTAAGAAAGCTAGCAATATAAGACAATACCCAGGTATCTGCTCATTGCATGAAGTAAATACAGGAAGGAAATGCTAGAAACTAAAGAGACTAGCTCCTTATATAAAATGTAAATGGAGAAATAATGAAGGAATAGGAATGTGGTGGTAGGGACAAGGAAGAAGAGAAAGTTCTCTGAGTACACCTGTTTTTCTTTTTCTTTTTGCATTGTTTTGACACAGATATGTACACAATCAAATACAAGCTCCAACTTCTCCCTCAGGGACTGTGACCTAGAAGAAGCTACCAACCTTCCCAATCCTTGTTGCTAGTCTACAAGTGAAGATAGTCACATAATCTTCTGTCAATGTGAGACTTCAGAGTGAAGGGGTGGAGTTTAGCCTGTCCATCAGGTCACAGCTTGATGACCTCATTTGGAGACACTAGGAGATAAGTAGCTCCCTGGAGATGGGGCACAGACTCATTCCCTAGGAGACATTGCAGCTGACAAGACACATGGAGCTTACACTAGTGCTCTGAGCTGAAGGAGTCACGAAGAGACCTCTGCCAGCACTGAGATGCTTATACTGTGGCCGGGTCCACAGGACTTTCCACCCACTGGCCTGTGGTCTTCTTGTATTCCGCTGCATGTGTTTCATGACTCTGAAGAGGACTGCATAGATTGGTATCAGATAAATGGGCTAATATTGGACTTTGGGGATTGATCTGGACTGAGCTGGGATGTTTTCTCAATATTCGATAGATTTTGTATATATATACAGCTCTTTTTTATACACATATGAGTGTGTATGAATTTGTTTCACCGGTCTACCCAGACTAACAGAATGACTTTGACTAGCTAACCTCAGGAGGGACCTACTAGCTTACAGACTCCCAGGGAAACAGCTGCACCAGGAGAATGAATTCCGTTTCTTTTCTCTGTCCTTCTCTTCCCCATTCTCCCTCCCCTCCTACTTCCTTTTCTGTAATGATTTTCCCAAGACAGAGAGACTTTAGAGAACTCGATAAGAGAAAGAGGGAGAAAGTCAGCAGTGGGAGGAGCAGAGAAAATCACAGCCTCCATTCATTGACTAATTGTTAGCCTACAAATGAGTGACTGTGATAGTTACATAATCTGCTGTCAATGTGAGATGTAAGAGTGAAGGGGTGGAGCTTAGCCTGTCAATCAGGTTGCAGCTTGATGACCTCATAGGAGCCCTGGTTGCGCTGTGAGTCAGGCACTGGGCAACTAACTGCAGCTAATTGCTGGCCAGTTCCAAACCACCAGGCGCTCGGAGGAAGAAAGATGGGAGTGCCTGTCCCCACAAAGACTTACAGTTTCAGACAGCCTTTGTGGGCTTGCTATGAGTTAGAGTCAGCTCCAAGGTAGGGGTTGTGACAGGGAGAAAGGGAGCAGGTTGAGGAACAGGAAAATGCAGAATGGGGACAGGTCTTCAAATCAGCAAGAACAAAGAACTCATTGTCGTCAAGTCAGTACCGACTCACAGTGATGCGATGCGAGAGGGTAGGATTGCCCTTTCAGTTTCCAAGACTGTAAGTGTCTCCGGGAGTGTGACGCTGCATCTTTCTGATGGTTTGGAACGGCAGCCTTGTGGCTCAGAGCCCAACCATGACATCCACCATCTCAGTTGAGAGCACAGCACGTCTGGGTGGGGGGTGGAGGGGAAGAGCTTCTCTCAGACCTCTTGGGTCTCTCCAGCTCACCGTCAAGGTTCGAACACACATCTGAGAGAGAAAGGATGAGAGTTTGCCCTTTCTTTCTCGACAGTCTTAGGACTGCTCAGCCTGAAACCTCACCAAAGAATGGGAAGGGTTTCCCCGTTCCAGGAATTTCAGGGTTCGGTCAACAGAGAAAGGACCTCATTTTTGGACAAGTTTCTCTTTCCATAGGCAGGCTCCAGAAGCAGTAGGGAAATGTATCAAACTCAATAAAAAGTACTCACTCAGGAAATTTGGTTTCTACTCCGGCTTCCTGTCTTGGATGATCTGTCCCTGGAACAAACCTCTTGACATGTCTGTGCCATGAGTTATTTCTTAAAACATCTGCAGTGCAGGCTATTATTTTATTCTATGTTTATAAGGTCACAGGCACCAGCTGTTCTCTCTCTCTCTCTCTCTCTCCACATCCACACTCTCTGATAAGTTTTAAAAAATGACCAGTACCCAGCTTTCAGTCTGTAGGTTCCTCCACCATGCATTCTCCAGCTCTCTTCCGACCCACCAGCCACCACCCGACCAAAGCTCTCAAAGATCCTTGACAAGTAGACATTATTCAGACCACCTACCTACAGGCATCGCCACGTGAGCCCCCACTAATCACCATCATAAGCCACTCACAGGTCCACTGACAAAAACTTAGATAAGATTCCAGACCAAGCAGAGGACCTGGGTCAAGAATCTACCAGTCAAAAAAATAACAAAAATTATATAAGAGCTTGCATCATCTGTGAGAAAGACTGGAGTTATGGAAGCACGATGATTTTATTCTGTTTGAAGGAGCTAAATTAAGAGCTCTAAAGTCACACACACAAGGAGCAGTCAGGCTGCATAGTGACCACAAGACAAACTGGGTGACAGTGATGCTTCTAAACAGAAAAGTTTAAGAAGTGACATTTCTCAACATCTTAATTCCCAGCTTTCACCATGTTTCTCTCTCAATCTCCAGGTCTGAACAACACAATAACTTAGTCATGTCCAAATGGCTGTACTGTGAAGCCCTCTGTTATGGAGGAGGCTTGGGCAGTGTTTGTATGGATATGCTTTGGACTGTGAACTACAAGGTCAGCAGTTCGAAAACACCAGCTGCTCTGTGGGAGAAAGATGGAGCTTGCTACTTTGGTAAAGAGTTACAGTCTAGAAACCCACAGGGTAGCTCTGCCTTTCTCCACAGCAGCGTTTTTCCACCTGTGGGTCGAGACCCTTTCACAGGGGCCGTCCGGTTCATAACAATAGCAAAATAACAGTCATGATGTACCAATGAAAACAGTGCTGTGGTTGGGGGGGTGGGGGGAAGGGGTCACCACAACATGAGGAACTGTCTGAAAGGGTCGAGGCATTGGGAAGGCTGAGAACCACTGTTCTAGGGGAAGAGCACTACTTTCTCCTGTCAGCACTACAGGGATGCCTTTATCTCTTCAGTTTCTGGTTCCTGTTTCATGGGAGATTTCTCTGTGTCTTGCCATCTTTCCTCCCCCATCTGTCCACTACTTGCTTGTTTAATCTCTTTTGTATCTCCAAAGAGACCGACTCTAGATATACCCCACACTAACCCTGCCTCGTTAGCAGAGGAACTGCAACCCCTCTTCCAATAGGATTGTAGCCAGAACCATTTAAAACACATATTTTGGAGGGCGGGGTGGAGAGATACAATTCAACCCATAATAATTTCATTTGAAAACCACTTCCCTTTTTCTTCTGACTCATCCTCACAGTGTGGGAGAGTACAACCTAATTCACATCGGAGTTTACGAAGCTGTCCCAGGTGATTCTTCTAAGCCTGAAATACACTGTTTGTGGGAAAATATTGCAAGGGATGATGAACCAGAGCACGAATTAACTCTTGGTACTATAAAACTATTTTCATTCCATTGAAATTGTTATTCTGTACTTGATCAATTTTTATTATGTATATACATATTTTTTGGGGGGGGCATCACTGCCTTCTGGTGATGGGAGTAGGAAGCCCAGCCTTTGCTCCTGTGGAGCTGGAATTGAACCTCCATCCCAGTGGGCCGCAGTCCCGCACACAACCACTACGCCACCGGGGCTCAGTCCTGTATATACATATTTTAAAGTCATTGTTAAATGAAGTGGTTACTGGGGATCTTTTGTATGTTGAATTGTGTGCCTCCCCCTTCCTGCCCAATATATGTGCTGAATCACTAATCATTGTACCTGTGAATATAATCCTGTTTTTCTTTAGTGATACCAGCTTTTCCAAGATTGAATTATTTTCTGCGTTGAATTTTTTTTTGTTGAAACCATATGTTTTTAGTAATAGAAAACATTTTGAAAGGCACATATAAAAAAAGAGAGGCATATAAAAATGTTCTTGAGGTATTATGGATTTTGATACAATCAGTGGGACTGATATGTCCCAAGGCATTTCTGGTGCTGGGCTTACAGTGTGCGGAAGTCCATTTCTTCAGATTGACCCACTTAGATAGGCTCCACCAGACAGCAATGCACCATGGAAATACAAAATGTGGGTGAGCACTATTTGTGCCACAGGTTCCCCAAAGGTTAATGAGGTCATACCGGGAAAGTCCATGGAAGGAATCTAATCACCCTGGAATATAAGAGTTGTACAATGGAGAGTGAGACACACCCATAGCGGACAATGGACACCATGTGAGAAGCATCCACCAGCAAAGAACAAGGGAAGTCTTGATTCACTGGTAAGGAAGTCATTGGCACTGTGGAGCCCCTGGTTTGGACACTGTGGTTTGGACACTGTGGTTTGGACACTGAGCCTCCAGAGCTGCGAGAAAACAAATTGCTGCTTGGCAAAGCCATTCACTTGCGCTACATCTGCAGGAGCAGCACTGCGCACCTACGACAGAATTGATCATAGTCTTCACTGATGGATGGCACAGCATGGCCAGAGTTCCCTGTGGGGACTTGCTGCAGGAAGCAGCAATTTATTGATTTTTGGTTTATTTACTCTTCTGACTCATGAGAAATGATGGCCTGACCACGATGAGCAATGATTTGCAACAGGACTTTGGAAAATCGGAGAAATCGGGGTTAGAATGGGAAGCTGTGGTCATCAGGACACCAAGGGGGCATTTTCTGGACCCACCTTGAGTGAAGTCCTGGCTGCTCCAAGGAGAAGGAAGTGCGTCATGCTGATAATGTTGGTTTTGTTAGCATTGTGTGATAATAGCTGCCGTTGGGTGAGCCACACATAGAAAGGGAAGTCCCAAATATCAAACAGCTACAACCCACAGGGTCTTCGTTGACACATTTTGGGGGAACGTACAGGGGCCAAGCCATTCTGCCTAGTCCATATGTGTCTGGAAGCTGTGCTGAAGTTTACTCAACAGCATAACTATGTCACCTGGGCTGCCAGTGACAGAGGGGTTGTGGCTGTCCATGAGGTATCCTGGTTGGGATTCAAACCTGTGGTCTCTCCATCTGCACTACCACCAGGTCATGCTGAAGGCCTATTCTTTCTTGACAACCTAGAAGTCTCTTCACCACCAAGAAGACTGCTCTAGGGTGCACAAGTCTTTTCAATTAAATGGGCTTTTCTGACAAAGACCACTACCAAAAAGTAAAGGAGTCCTGGTGGCAGAGTGATTACACATTGGGCAGATAACTGTAAGGCCAGCAGTTTGAGCCCAGAAGCCACTTGGAAGAGAAAGAGAAGACTTTATGAGCCCATAAAGATTTACAGCTTTGAAACCTAGAGGGCAGTTCTTCCCTGTTCATTGGGGTCTCTAGGAGTGAGTATGGACTCAGTGACAGAGTCGGAGAAGAGCAAAGATTTCTGAAATGTACTCATTTTAAAAAATTAATTAGTTGATTCTTTTTTTTTGTAATAGTTTAGGTGTATTTAGAAAGCATTGTACATCCATCAGTTCCAGTGCATCTTCTCTCTTTTGGTATCCACCATTTGCTCCCCAATTCCCCTCCACCTCCTCCTGCCCCACATCCCCAACAAGTCATTGCACTGATTACCATCTCTCTCTATCCGCCCCTTCTGTGCTTTATATACACCAAAGAAATATACCAAAGACTACAAAAGAAGGGAAGACAATGCCATCAGCAATATTAAAATAGGCCATAGGGAAAAGGTCAGTTGAGAAACAAGAGAGAAACATTTAAAGCTAAAACCAACCCAGAATGGGCCAAGAGGGAGATCACCAGACCGGGTACCCTGTCATACCATAGTGCAACATTCCCATGTGGTTTGCCTCTTCCATGTACAGACTGTGACCAGATCACAGGGGTTTCTAATGAAATCACACTCCCCCACAGACACCATTCAAAGGCTACCATCAAAACTCTGGGTCAGATGTTTAAATTCCTGAACAAAATAAACTTATTTCAAGTTACATAACATTAACCCAGGTAGACATAAGTCAACACATAGCTAGCTGAGCGAAAGGCTGGGCCAAAAATATAAACAGAAACATAGAAGTCAAAATTCTTTTCTCTGAATTTGCAGGTTTCTTTTGCCTTGAGCTCATTTCAATTTGCCTGGGATTAAAATGAGATGCGGACTTGTCTTTCTGCCATCTTAGATTTGAAGTTCTGCCAGGACACAGGCATATCTTAATAAAATCTCCTCCGGCTTCCCATTATATCTCCAGAAAACAGTATTACTCAATATTATTTAATCAGATTGATTTAACCATAAAATGGTCAGTAGTATTAGTGGTGATGAAAATAATCAACATGCAAGCAAGGCTTTTGGTTTGGACTTTTTTGGTTTGGTTTCATTCTACCTAGTCTCATTCCACATTTGCAAAAAGTCTGGGGCAGTGCCTAGTTCCACTACCCCTCATTCATAGAGGTGGAGGTCAGGTCTCAGAAGCGGTAAAATCTAATTATGAGAATCTAAAACCCTTCTCATTTTTCCACCATGATATGCCTAATGTTGATTTTTTTTTGTCCCCAAAACATACTCGTGTGCACATAGGTTTTCTTCTCCCCTAAACCAGAAAAAAGACACACAAGGGGAAAAATAAACTAATTTGTCTTCTGGCAAACACAACTAACGGCAGAAAACAGTGCTGAATATCTACTAAGTATTGGGGGAGCCTCTATCACCCTGTTGAAAATAGCATTAAACATAGATATCTTACAGTGATCCAACTCTTAATGTCAATAAAGTAAAAATATAAAAGAAGACAGTAGACTCCCAAGACCTCAAGGTCAAAAGGTAGGGAGTTGGAGAAAGAAACTTATAAACAATAAAGTTACCGACCATAAAAAATAAAGTAATATTAAAGGAAAAAAATAAAGTAATAAACAATGGAGAAATATGTGTGCCGATACAGTGTTGGGGTAGTACAATTTGGTTCAATTTGTCTCCAGAACAAACTGACGATATTTACAGCCTGAAAGTGTACACTGTTAAGCACATTTATTCTGTTCAGTAACAATGCAATCAGAAGCACTGGTTCTGTGCACCATGTTGTTGGGGACATAGAAGATTGCTAACTTCTATTAGTAATGGAAATATTGGTAACAAAATATTGCAGTACAACTTATTTTAAAAAAAAAACATGTGTGCCAGTGCCAGAACTATTGATCATATTTGCTTTCCAATGTTGCATTATTCATCCCTTGTGGTGCAACAAATGTGCTTCTAATTTAGCATCTTAAAACCACAAGTTTTCAACATCTCACACAGTTTCTAAGGGTTGGGAAGCACTGATTTAGCTGAGCGCTACCGACTCAGGCTCTTTCTCTAAGCTGCCCTCAGCCTCGGGGTGAACGGACATACTTCCCTGCTCATCCACAGAGAGTCTGATAAGACATTTTTGTTTCTTACCACGTGAACAGCTCAAGCTGTGGCTTTCGCCAGAGTAAGCAATTCCAGAGAACGAGTATTGACCATCTTATAAAATCTTTACAATCTCATCTCAGAATAGACCTACCTCATGTCTGCTGTATTGTGCTGGTCACATGGGCAAATCCTGGTACAATGTGGGAGAGTGAATGTCAAAAGAGGATCACTGAAGGTCACCTTGGAGACTAGCTTTCAAAATCTGGCCTTCAATGAATGACTTTTCCCCCCAAAACACATTCACTCCTTACAAAGGCCTACAGAAAGTTTCATCTGAGTCTAGCATCCACTCAAGGTCCTAAGTAAGATCTAGGTGAAGATAGGTTTCCTCAGATATCATTCCTTAAGTACGTTTCCTCTCAACTTCAAGGCCTATGAACCAGAAAGGCAAGTAGTATGCCCCACATATACACATTGGATGGATACAGGATAATCATTACATATAATCTTACTCAAAAAGTAGGCAGATAAGAGGATTACTGGGGTCAGTGGTCCATAGAAATTCTGAAATGAACTTGAGAAAATGTCAGAAATTCTTTGGAGAGGACTCAAATCTATCCCCGCTTAAGAGACAATATTTTCCAGGGTCCCAGGCTCCACTTTCTAGGCTATGGATTCTGTTGGGTAAGGCACTCTCCCTTTTTCAGTAGAGGGCTTTTTCATGACAGGAAGGGCACGTTTGCAGAGTTTTTGGTTTTTTTTTTTTTTAGCTCGCTTGTTGTCTATAGAAGCTAGGTGACTCATAGACTCTTTCCATCTTGTTCTGGTTCTATGCGTTTTAGCCCAAACGGAAAATATTCAGCTAACATTTTGTGAGCTAATATTGACATTTTGTGAGTGTCCTGTGGTTTTGTGTTTTTTAAAGTCCACTAGGCAAAAGCCATGCCTAGTGGTAGACCCTTCTCTACCCAGTGGTGCTGTGAAAGATGAAGGAAAAGAGATTCCTTTCAACTTTCTCGAAGTCCTCTGATTTGATTGGGGGAATCCATGCTTATCTAGAAACCCCTGTGGCATTCTGGGTCACAGAGTCAGCTGTCTGAGCCCACAGCCACTCTGGGGGAGAAGGAGGGAGCTATCGATCCCATAAATATCAACAGCCGACGGCTGTTGATCAATTCAATGGCAGTAGGTTTGGTTTCCGGGTGAAGATGAGGCGTTTTGCCTGACTAAAGTCTTACCTGTGATCTTTTTCAGATCTTAATGGATTTTACAAGTATCTTTTAGATAATCATTTGAGTGTTTCTGTATTTTTGAAGCAATGTCTTATTTTTAGCCTCTTCCCCCCGCCGACCCCCACCCCCATCTGGAGAACGTGGGAATCTTCAAACTCACATCAGGTCCAAGTCCTTTAGGGTAAACAGTCTTTCTGTTAGCTTCTCTCCCTCCTCCCATCTCACAATAAGCAGCGGTGAGAAGTCAGCGGATTCTTCCAACTCTCTGGGGGAGAATCTCTAGTTAAACCACCCCGTTTCATTGGGTGCATTTTCGACTTCCCCCTTCACTGCAGGCAACCTTGATACTAAGCTTTTTGCCACCACATAACAAGAATTCCCTTCTTAAGCTTCTAACAACATTGACCTCACTTTCCTGCGCGTCCTCACCCACAACCTTATCAAAGACCATGAGGTTTTTATTAACACTCTTTTCAAGACACGTTAAGCTTGCACTAAAGCTCTTCTTGAAACTCACTGCCAGGTTCCAATGTCATATCCATCGTTTGGGCTTTTGTCACATCCATGTCCTACAGCTAGATGCCAAACCTTCATGAGTTATCCATGTGGACTTTTTGCTTCCCTGCTACATGGCTGCTTATTTAATGCCAAGACTTTGAGACTCCCAATGCTACATCTTTTGATAGCCAGACACCATCAGGTTTTGTCACCACATTTGCATATACACCCATTTTTGTCTTCAGTGATCTTGTGTGGAAGGTGAGTATCACAGAATGCCAGGTTGTTAGAACAAAGCATTTTTGCATCAAGGGAGGGCTTGAGCCAGAGGCCCAAACTCCACCCACTTCCTCATAGGAAGATAGATATATACATATATGTCCATAGGCCAATATCTCTATTTTTATGAATTTGTTTACATATGTATACGCCTATGTTTATACCTCTATCCATAGCTTTGCTTCCTCATCACATCGCTTTTTATTGATACAACTAGATGTTTCACTACAAAATGCATATAATTAAGTGGACTTTTACGAACAAAGAGGAAAAAAAATTTCCTCTGCTGGTCACTCACTTCTGACTCACAGGGGAGAGCAGAATTGCTCCATAGGGTGCCTATGACCGCAACTGGTTACAGAAACCAATTGTCTCACCTTCTCCCAAGAGACTGCTGGTGGGTTCGATCTGTCTACCTCTCAGTTAGCTGTCCAATGTTTAACCACAACTCCTTGTGTTTTTTATATCCAGAGAAGTAAACACACCTACTGCCATTGAGTAGGGTCAGATAATGATAGTCAATCAGAGTAGACTGGGATCCCTAGGGTTTCTAAAGCTGCAAACCTTACTGAAGCAGACAGCCTCATCTTCTCAAGTTGGGTGGCCGGTAGATTCCATCATTGACCTGGAGGTTAACACCCCAATATGCCTAGAGGGCTCCTCTTCATTGTTGCTGTTGTTAAATAGAGACTATCTTTAACTCAATTGATTTCTACTCCACTTGAGAGTCTACTAGGAGAAACTGAAACTTCTATTCATTTCATATAATAGTCTATTTTTAGTTGGTTGCTTCATCTTTTCGAAGTGAGGACTTGAGGGATTTAGGGCCCCCTCAACTTGAAATGTATCAGAAGTTGCCTCTCTAGAATGTATTGTCAATAAAATGAAAAGGACACGGTGAGATGGAAATATTGCTTGTAAGTAATTACAAAATCAGCGCAGCCCAATATCAAATCACCGTTCCCCCAGGGAACAGGAAGAAGAGTCCCTTAGTAAGTCAAAGAAGGCAGATAAAGGTGCTGTCACAAGGGAAAGGGAGCAAGTTTTACTCGACAATCCCTAGAGAAAATCGTGGTGTAGTTGGCAGTGGACACTCCCTGCATACCCCTTCCAGGCATGGTGTAGGTACACTTAATGGAACAACACTAGTGAGTTCTCTTGTGAGATGTGCTTTCTGATTTGGTCTTCTTTGCTCTGAATGTGGCTACACAACCTTCTGGTGTTGTCAAGTTTATTTATCCTCTTTGTTTTTGTCTTCTGCACTAATTTGGAAAACAAGCATCCACTTACTTCTGACGTTCACTTTCAATATAAGGAAACATAGAAGGTAAGTAACCATTGGAGATCAAAAGACTAGCACTTATTTCAGAAAGAAATAACAGGCAGGTCAGGAAAGAAGAAGAGATGGAAACAGAAAACTCAGAACTATCTTTATCACTGGAAAAGCTTTTTTTCTGTTATGTCTGTATTTACTATTTCTGTTCCGGAATTGTCAGGAATATTTGTTAACCATAGATTAGATTTCTACTATTTTCTCTCAGTATTTGGTGTTGTCTTTTATTAGTTCATTTGTAGCCTATTCCTCTACAGTCTCAGAATGCTAGTTCACTGAATTAGGAATGCATGAATAAGCCCAAACACAGATAAAGAGGAAGATATAACAGTGCATTTTTTTTACCTTATTATAAATTCTGGCCACCAAACTCCGTTGAAGAACCCTTTCACGAAAATTCACTGCTTTCAACAGAAAGGCGAGTTGGCCAACTGTGTCCACGTTAACTGCCAGAAAACTGAAGGAAAAACACAGGAGGAGTCACTCTTGTTTGGACCTCACTAAAGAACTTCATGCAAAAGAAGGTTGTCCATTTGCTTTTCAAAAAAAAAAATTCTTCTAATTCAGTGACATTAATCACATGCATCACCACTATCCATTTCAAAAATTTCCCCATCACCTTTAACCAAAGCTCTGTGTCCCCCAAGCAATGAGTCCCTCCTCCCCCTTCCCTCCCACCCATCCTGGGTAGCCACTAATAAACTTAGGTCTTTATACGCTTGTCCATTCCAGATAGATGGATAAGGCAAAGGCAGTGCTACAAGGGTTCCTGTTCATATGTGCATGGGTGTATTCCAAGTAAGGCATATTTAAATATGTCTGTAGGTGAGTTCTATCACTCAGATGCTGGGCCTAGTCTCACTCGGAAGCCATCAAAAAGAGGTTCAATCAAAACAATGGCTTCTGAAGGGACCTGCTGGGCCGGTTAAATTCAAGGCAGAGAAGTCAGTTTAGATTATAGTGTCTGGTTTTGGAATTCTAAGGTAAGAGATTTTTCATTGGACAATAGGAGTTTATTAAGAAAATGGAAAGCTGATGAGAAAAAGACTAGGAAAATTGCACTGAAGAACTTTTCTTTCTTTATGACAATGTATTGGCTCATTTTTTTTGAGAGTAGCAAGGGCTGGACTACAGGAATTTCAGTGGGAAACTTTATCCTGTCTACCCTGCACCCCAGATCTTGCTCCTTCAAGAACAGAAAGAGGGCAGAAATCTGTAGGTAAAGGTTAAACAGATGGAAACATCGCCTTCTGAAGTACATAGACCTAAATGGAAGATGCTGAGAAACTACAGTTTCACACTTAAAAAAAAAATCATCTTATTGGTATAGCTTCACACTTTAACATTTTTCTTTACTAAAGGATCCTATGATTCTGTAGCAATGCTTTTATATTTACACACATATGTTACATATATCTTTAGCATGAAGCAAAAGGATGCTCTTTCAATATAAACAGTGTGAATGCATATAAGCCCCCACTCCATTCCACGCTTATATGTTTGCATCATTTCAGATGAATACTTAAATCTAACAACTACAGAGGCACCACGTGATTGACCTTGTAGAACAGAATTTATTAGGTGCCCTGCTTCTTCCACTTACTATTCTATGATAAACAATTTTCAATACATTATCTAGTTCTCCTTCATTAATAGCTGCATACTTTGCATCCAGTAGCTTATAATAATGAGTCATTGTTGGAAATTTATTATAAATATTTCCTGAATTGAATAGTAATAATTATGTCTAACATCATAACTGTTAGTCTAAAAGTTTAAGCAATGTGACATCAATAAATAATATTTAATAAAGATATTATCTATCAAGAACCATGCTAACTATCTACTGTGAGTATTTTCACCATCACAATAATTTTATCATGTGGGTGCTATGATTATTCCAAGTCATAGTTGTAAAAACTAAAGCTTAGAGAGCTTTAGTAACTTGCTGAAGGCAACCCCATGTTTTGTCCTAGGGTAGACCAATATTTAAGGGGAAATGAGAAGCCTGGGACAGGCACAGGGTGGAACAGAGCACAGAGATGGTGACCTTCAGCAGTGAAGGGTTTCTGCTAACTCTATTGGACAAACGAGGAACCTGAGGTACAATGGAATTAAGGGACTTATGTACAAATAAATTCCCTCCCATATCCCATGAGCTTTTATCATCCTCCTCTGCCCTTTGTGCTAATTTTGCCCCTCAAGAAGCATCTGTTCTTAGGATCTGGATAAATGACTATCATGGTTAATTTTGTGTCAGGTTATTCAGGCTGTGGTGCCCAGTTGCTTGGTCAAACACTAAGATAGGTGTTGTTATAAAACTTTGATGCTATTAAATTAGCTGATATTAATTAAAGCAGATCACCCTTCATAAGGACACTCTATCAGTTAGAAGGTCTTACCTAGAACATGTTCTTCCTCGAAGATAAAGAGATGTTGCTAGGATTTTCTCAGTCTTCCCATCACCGGACTTACAGATTTTGAAGGAACCTCTCTAGCTTCTTGCTTGACCAAACACCTAGGACTTCCAAGAGTACAAGCTCCCTTTTGCTACCCACCTCCACATCCCAGAGAAATAAGTAATGATGACACTCAAATAGCAAGGTTTTCAATTCACTAAAATTAGCATGTAAGTCGGCATTGCTGTTTAATAACAAGCTAAGAGGGAAACTTAAGAAGCAACTGGTTTAGCCATTTTGGGAAGGTCATAGGCTGGGTTAATAACTGCTCTTCTGTGGAGACTCTTCAAGGTTAGCCAACATTTACACACCATTACCAGGATACCTTAAATGCATCAATATTACTCTGAATCTGGTCCTAACTCGGTTAATAAATAAACTTTTTTGAAAGTTAAGAATGTTCACAGTCTATTGGAAAGTATGCTGTAGTTATCCCAGGGACTGTCTCCATAGAACCTGGAGCCCATGAGTGTTGTTGTTGGATAGTACCTTTCTTGGGGTGTTATGGAGAGCTGTATGTGCATCTGAAGTTATGAACTGTACATGCCCTAAGTCAACGTTACCACCATTCTTGCATTGACTCCCAGGCTGATCACAAGCACACTGGTGTAACTCTCAGCACTCACTTAAGGCACAAGAGAGGGCCAACTCAACCTTCAGAACACTGATACAAGCAATCTTGCAATCATTTACATTATAAGAAGATCAAAACTCATGGCCATCAAGTCAATTTGGACTCATGGATCAATATGACTCAAACTGAACAAAGGTTCAGATTAAAGTCAAGTGCATATCATGGGTGGCCAACAAACTGAAATTGTAAACCACAGTGAGGCAGTATTAGACATTTGTCAAAACTCCAAACCCAACCCACCGGCATTGAGTCTATGCTGAGTCACAGCAAACTCACAGGATAGGGAAGAACTGCCCCTGCTGGTTTCTGAGACTAACTCTGGGGTGAAGAAAGCCCCATATTTCTCTTGAGCAGTGACTGGAGGTTTTGACATGCTGACTTTATAGTTAGGAGCCAAGAACATAACGACGAGGGCTTCTGTCCATTCACCAGAACGACTAAAATTAAATACTTAGAAAATACCAAACATTGATAAGGTTGTGGAGGAACTAGAATTTTCAGACTCATTGACAGAAGTGTAAGATAATAAAACCACACTGAGGAAGCCTCTCAGTCCCTCATAAAGTCAAACAACTATGTGCCCCGTGGCCGAGCCAGCCCATCCCCAATATCTTTCTGGAAACAAAAACATGCTTATGAAGAAGAGCGCCAGGTTAGACTCCTAGATGCTAACCCCAAGGCTGGTGGCTAGAACTCACCAGTTGCTTTGCAGAATGTAGCCAGATGTGACCATCACAGCCTTGGGAATCCTCCGGATTAATCTACTAGCCTACTGGATCTTAGGAGCTGGAATCTACTTGATAGCAACAGGCATCTTTTCTTTTTTAAAAAATATCTTAATCCATATACTGTTACGGTTCCGTGTCATCAAGTCAGTTCCTTCTCATAGCAAACCTAGCTATGCTCTGTCCTGTGCCACCCGCACCACGATTTGGCTTGACTCCACTGTTCCAGCAACGGCATCAATTCATATCATTGAGGGCCTCCCTCGCTTTGACTGACTTCTTGACCAAACACTATGTCCTTTTCTAGCTCTCGGTCTCACCTGATAACATGTCCATTTATGTTGCTGGGTGCCATGGAGTCCCTTCTGACTGCCCGTGATCTTCCACACAACAGACGGAAGCACTGCCCAGCCCTCATAGCCATTGCCATGTGTGAGCCCAGTGTTGCAGCTACCAGCTTCCCCAGTATTGTCAGGGGTCTTCCTCTTTCTCCTGTTCTCTCCACTTCACTAAGCATGAAGTCCTTTCCTATGAGTCGGCCTCAAGTTGATAGCAGGTAGCTTGGGTTTTTTTTTTTTGGGGGGGGGTACTTCTTTCAAGTGTGGTGATCGAAAACACCACGGTTTGGGGTCAGGAACCTCTTCATCCTCGAAGTAACTAACGTCCTTGCTTTTCAACACTTTAAAGGTGTCTTGTTGCAGCAGATCAGAGGTGCTCATGCTTTTTCAGCATGTGGGCTACTTATAAAGTGATCAAGTCAAAATGATCTACCAACTACAAAAATACAAAACAGATTTATTTTTATTTATTACATTTATTCATAGATGCACGGAGAATTCTTTATATGTACAATGTATGCTTATGTACTTTGAGCCCATATTGCACAACACAACGCAAGTAACTATGTACATTTTCAACATGACCTGAGTTGACTCTGATGACGCGCACTGAATGGAATGAGCCAGGGATGCATAGTCCAGATAGTAGCTGCTGACAGCCAGCTTGAGGCACACATTCAAATGATCATCAGTCAAGGTAGAATGATACTTGGACTGAATGATCTTTAAGTGGGAAAGGCTGACTCACATAAATAAGTAGAGCCAAATAGAGCAGCCAGGGAGGTAGCACATATTCTCATGTTTGGGTACTTTCCCTCTGTGAGTAAGTTCCAGAACTGTTCCTACACTCTGGATGTCAGCTGAATGTTGGCTTGTAGTGTCAAAATCTCCTGTTCCCTATGAAAGGGATACATTTTTGTCTTCTTACTTGGTCCAGCTCCCCCACTCATTTTAATACCCTTTCTTATGTTTAAGAGAAAAATACCAAGATCTAAAAATTGGCAATAACTTAGCTTGTCAGTTTTGCTGCACTTAGCGCAGTTTTTGCACGTGCATCTGACACCTAAGATTGCATCTGATTGGCTGCGCTGTATATCAATTAAGTGACAGGATTGATGATGGACTTACATCTATTTTTTAATGCCATGTGATCTACCCACATGACATTTGTTATCGACTAGCAGATCATGATCAACATTTTGCGCATGTACCAATGCAATTAGTCATTTGATGTCTTGTGCGCTGAATTCATGAGCACTAACTCTGGGTCCAAGCAAGATTAAATCCTTGGCTACTTCAGCCTTTTCTCCATTTATCACGATGTTACCTATTGGTCCAGTTGTGGGGATTTGGGTCTTCTTTACATTGTGTTGAAATCCATACTGAAGGCTGCAATCCTTGATCATCAGCGACTCCTTCAAGTTCCCCTCACTTTCAGCAAGCAAGGTAGGCTGTGTCATATACATATCACAGGTTGTTAATAAGCCTTCCTTCAGTGCTGATGTCACATTCATTTCCATATGATCCAGGGGCTCTGATGAAGTCAGAACTCAGCATACAGACGGAAAGAGTATGGTGAAAGGATACAACCCTGGTGGGCACCTTTGTGATTCTAAGACATTCTGTGTTCTCTTGTTATGTTCATAGAACTGCCTCAACCCAGGTACAGGCTCCAGATGCACAATTGAGTGTTCTGGAATTCCCATTCATCTCAAGGTTATCCATGGTTTATTATGACTCACATAGACAAATGCCTTTGCATAGTCAATAAAACACAAGCAAACATCTTTCGGATGTTCTCTGTTTTCAACCTAGATCTCTCTAATGTCAGCAACAAGATCTCTTGTTCCATGTCCTCTAAATCCAGCTTGGATTTTGGCAACTTCTTGTCAATGTACTGCTGTGAACATTGTTGGATGATCTTCAGCAAAATTCTACTTGCATATGATAGCAATGATATTGTTTTATAATTTGCACATTCTGTTGAGTCTTCTTTCTTTGGAATGGGTACAAATATAGATCTCTTTAAGTCAGTTGGCTAGGTTGCTGTTTTCCAAATTCATCACTTATACTTTTTTCCTCCATAACACAAATACCAATTGCACAAGTAGCTTTCTCCAGATGGAATACACAGAAATCAAATTGACTGTATCTATGGGGAAAGAGGGTGAAGAAGTTCAATACTAGCAGCTAAAAAGAGGGAATTGTGGGTCAGACTATCAATTGCTCATACGTAAGTTCAGTCTGAAGCTGAAGAAAATTAAAACAAGTCCATAAGACCCAAACTAAAGCCTTGAGCATATGCCACCTGAGTGTTAAGAACATCTCAAGGACAAATGTAATGAATCACTGACACTTAAAACATTAATGACAGAAAATCCAAGGAACTGCGAGATGACATCATGATCATCATACAAGAGGAAAGCAAGCCATTAAAAAGATAGAAAAAAAGAAAAGAAAATCTCAAGGTGGATGTCAGAAAAGATCCTGAAACTTGCTCTCAATCTTCGTGTAGCTAAACTAAATAGAAGACATGGTAAAGTAAACAAACTGCATGGAATTGTCCAAAGGGCAGCTTGAGAGGATGAAGCAATGCATTATAGTGATATGCTCAGGGCTGGAGTCTGAAAACCAAAAGGGGAGAACACAGTCTGCTTATCTTAAAAGGGAAAGAAATGAAGAAAATATTCGTGCCTCAAGTTGCAAAATCGGAATATTCTAGGGGCAAAATAGGGAACGATGCAGGAAGCTTCAACAGAAGATGGGAAGAATATACAGTCTCTATGCCAAAAATAATTAGCTGACATTCAACCTAGTCAAGTGTTATCGTGGAACAGAGGAAACACACATCATCCCTCTAGTTTTTTAATGCTTCATTCCATCTCCTTCACTATCATGACCCCAGTTCTAGCTTACAAATCTGGCTAGACCGGAGCATGTACACTGGTACACTGGCCATATGGAGTCCAGGACAGATAAACCCCTCAGGAACAATAATGGGGGTAGTGATACCAAGAAGGTGGGGGGAAGGTGGGAGGAGAAAAGGGAGAAAGGGGGAACCTATCATAATGATTGATGTGTAACACTCCCACTATCTTGAGGGGGACGAACCACAGCAATGTGGGTGAAGGGAGACAGCAGATGGTGTGAGATCTGAAAACAACAATAATTTGTAATTTATCAAGGGTTCACAAGGGAGGAAGGGGGAAAGAAGGGGGAAAAAAAGAGAAGCTGATATCAAGGGCTCAAGTAGAAAGAACATGTTTTGGAAATGATGATGGCAATATATGTACAAATGTACTTGCTAAAATTGATGTATAATCCCCAATAAAATGATTTTTTTAAGTATTAGCATGAACTCGAGAATCAATGGTACAGAAGGGAGAAGCCCAAGCTGCATGGAAAGCATTAGCTGAAAATGAGCCCTGGAATTAGCACAACAACAACTG
Organism: Nesogale talazaci; assembly: GCA_004026705.1. Classification (NCBI taxonomy): domain Eukaryota; kingdom Metazoa; phylum Chordata; class Mammalia; order Afrosoricida; family Tenrecidae; genus Nesogale; species Nesogale talazaci. The sequence goes on from PVJH01005574.1 coordinate 78,528, forward strand.
AAATGCTTCAACAAGCTGAAGAAGGACTGGATGCACTCATCTATTCCAAGAAATTTAGAATTGCCCATCTATAAGAGGATAAGAAACACATTACAGTAGACCCTTAAAATGGTACGCTCCTTAGCAATAAGAACAACAGCGAAAAAGAATATACACAACATGAATTAATCTAAAAAATGCCATCTTAACAAGCCAGGCCCAAAGGGCACCTACTGTTTAGTTATATTTATATGGCATTCTTGAACAGGTATAAAACCACATGTAGTGTGGAAATTGGCATAGTGGTGTGTCTTGAGGGGCTGTGGCAGAGTTGCCTACAGAGGGGTGGAGGAAAATTTCTGCAGTGATAACAACGACCTGTATATCAATAAGAGTTGGAATTACACATGCGTATGTATTACCAGAAACCAGTGAATGTACATTTAAAATTTGTGTATTTCATTAAATGCAAAATTTCAGTTGAATGATGAAATAGTAATGATTTTCATGTTGATGTGTTCTAGGAGAAGTATGAGAACATCTGTGTTTTACTTTGAAATTCATTAAAATACATATGGTGGATTGAAGGATGCATGTCAGAGAGACTTTGTCAACCTGGACAGACTTCTTCTAACATTCAAATGAGGGAGGGGAGCTTGATGGTGAACAGGCAATGGCTGCTGATGTATAGGGATTTCCAGCACCAGATAAGGTTCGTTCCCTTTCCTCAAGTCTCCAGCTGCTAAAAGACATTTCTTTTGGGGTTGTCTATTGGATTGGACTGCTGTCTGACTGCTTTCCTGGGTGCAAGCTGCATGGTGGCCAGGAGCGTATGGCTAATGCCACGTCACTCAGGCTTAGAAAAACATTCAAAACATAGTATTTGCTGAAAACATGCTGAATAAAACGTCTTTCTTTAATGTGAAAATCAGAGGAAGTGTGCTTTAGGGGCTTGTGTTGATAAACACAGACGGAGTCAGTAAAGTCTGGGTGTGTGAGAGAGAGATGTGTACTGTTTGGAGGTTAATAACCGAGACAAAAATAAATGGTCTGAAACTTTGCAAATATTTACTATGGGAATACTGCCTTTGGCACATTTCAAATCTATTCTGGAAAACTTGCTAGAAATACATGTTTGCATTGGGGTGAGGGCTTGTCAGGCTTGCAAAATGACATGAAGCTTTGCTTTCTTATCCAGAAGACAGACACATGGACAGATGGTATGCAGCCACTTGTAGGGCACATTTCTCCAAAGAATGGTCCTGATTCTGGTGGGGAAGGCCACCGGGGTCCCAGCTCCCAGCAGTGAGCCACAGCTCTTCCCTGAGCTTAAAAAACAAAACAAAATGAGCCCATACAGTTGGCCACTGAAAGCCCAGCAGGAGCTGATCAGCTGATCCCATTCCGGGGAAATAGATGGCCGAGACCAGTCTCACACAGCGACCTTCCTCACTAAAGAGGAAGGAATTTCCTCTCCTTTCTCTGCACTCCCCAACAGATCCAGTTGAGAAATATCCAGGTACCGAGGAACCTGGGGTTCCCTGCCTCGCCTCCACTCCCACCTCATCCCCAGTTTTGTCTCCAGTCATTAGCAGCAAGTTCTTCAGATTCTTGAACTTCTTAAGTAGGAGTTCATTCAAGGATGGGCTACTGAGAAACATCCGCTTCTTTCATGTCAATCCTCCATCTACCATGCTTCCGTGAATCCTCTCCTTACACTCAGACCAATCCACCAGCACTGAGTGAGTGCCAAGCTCAGATGTGTAGATCCGAACTGGGCATTTTTTGGTAACAGACACATCCTCTCTGTTTCCAATGTGCTTAATTTCTTCCATAGAGTCAAGGTCAAGACTCTGAGACAAGACTCTGAAGTCATGCTTGCTGAGTTTTAATCTCATCTCTAGACCTCCCGTCGACAACAGGGCTAGGACCGAACCTATTTTGAAGGGGTATCCTGAAGATTAAGTGAGAGAACAGAGTATTAATCATATAGAAGGATGCTTGATCTGAATAATGTGCTTAATGTTTATGGTTATGACTAGTTTTATTGTCATCTGTTTTCTTCTCCTTCAGATCTGTGAGCCTATTATCTTTTTCAAAGCTCCTCTCTTTTCAATCCTGTAAACCTCCACTCTCCCTTATTTCAGCAGTGTCAGGAAAATCTTACTCACTGAATAGCACTTAATGGACTCTACCTGTCAGTGGAAGGTGTGGTTCCTTGGAAGGTAGGAGAACATCTATCTCTAGTTCCATGTTGCCTTTCTCACACCCCTCACATGCCCTAGGGTCCAAGTGTGCTGAGAGCCTTCTGCAGCCCAAGTAGTAAGCTGTTTCACAATCCGTTGGCAGGAGTTCTATTCTTGACCACAATCCTCTCATCCCTTCCCCAGCACATTACCTCACTTCATTCCAGAACTCCCTCTGTAGACCTTATTGCTTTTCAATATATTGTCATCCATATACATACATGCCTATCTCCTGGCTTATGCTCTCTGTCCCTTGGGATCTGACAGAATCAACTTCAAGATAAAAAGGAATACTTCATAAAGGTTAAAAAAAAGTCCAATTCATCAGAAAAATGCATTCATGTAGTCATCAGATCCATCTCCATCTTTAAAGCTACAGGGGAAAAGTGTTGACTTTATCATCAGAGTGGTGGTTTTCAGTATATTTTCTCCAATCATGACGAAGGCCAACAATTTTTGAAAAGCAGCAACAATATAGTGGTTCTCATTCTTAAATCAGTTCCCACTCCTGATGGCCCCATGTGTGTAGTAGACATGTTGCCTCGGGTCTTCCAGGACGTGACCTTTGAAGTCCAGCTCCAGGCCCGACTGCCACGAGGCGCTGGGGAGGATGGAACCACCAAGCTCTTTGGCTCCTAGTCAATTTCTCGATCGTTTCTGTCATGCCAAGACACACATGAAAGTAGAGAAAGTCACCATGCACAAGCTTGGTTGTTGACCCATGTAGAGTCCTCCAAGGAGCCCCCGTGATAGCGTGGGTTGTGTACTGGGCCAACTGCAAAGAGCTCAGCTGGAACTCACCAGCTGCTTCTTAGGAAAACCGAGCTTTCTGCTCCTGTCAAGATTTATAGCTGTGGGGACTCAAAGGGGCAGTTCACCTCTGTTTTGTGGGTTCGCTATGATTCGGATTCAACTTGCTGGCCCTGAGTTTGGTTTTGCAGGGTCCTCAATCAACAATGAAAGTGTCCTTTCCTCTCACATAGACATTCACAAAAGCTGACCAGGTGCCAAGCCTCGTGCACCTCTCTGTACAGGTCAAAGAACCACTAAGAATAGGTTTGCGGGATGTGCTACTTGCATGCATTTTTGCTTCCTTGATGCAGATCACAGAAACTGTTTACAGTTACCTCCTACCACGTTTGCTGACTTTTATCCATTTAATGAGATGAATATATGTCTACCTTGATTTTCGTCTAAGCCCTGCAGCTGAGAAATTTCCCCCTATCTCAACGGACAAGCATCAATTTGACATCCATGTACGTTGAGTATTACTCACTGTGAATTGGTTTCATTCATGGAAGTATTACTTAAGTAATAGTGTAGGGAAAAAATCTGGTAAAAACGTTCTTAGAAATTTAGCATCTCGAATAAAGACAAGCAACGCAGCCAAGATTCTCCTGCTGATCGACCCAGGCGACCCTGAAACCAAGGTCTCAAATGTTGCATGATGTGAACTATTAGGAGTTTTATGTAAGTGTATAGTGTCACATAGCTTCATTTATAAGTTAGTAATGTATAATAATGTTGTTTTTAAATAAAATGCATTGTTTTTTTAAAGAAAAGGTATGGTTTTGTTCACGTGTCCATTGAACTCCTCTTTGTACAATAAGGTGTTAAAAAGACTGTGCTCTCTGAAAAGGCTGTTCTAATCGGAAGACAATAGCCAAAAGATAAACAGAACATCTCCAAATACCTTTCCAAATAATGAGCAAGCAAAGAAGAAACCGCAGAATTAAAAACACATTTAGAATTAAACAATAGAAAGAGTATAGTTCAAAATCTGTGGAACATGGTGTAAGAATGCAAAATGTAAACATCTTGAGTTCATCTGGGTAAACTAGAGAAGTAAATCCATAGAAACTCATATAGGTATAAGAGAGAGTTTTATATATAAGCTAAGTGTACATTCAGAAAGCATCCCAACCCAGTCCAGTCCAAGCCCATAAGTCCGACTTCGCCCATATGTCTGACACTCATTTACAAAGTTCTCCTCAAACTCACAAAACACACACAATGACTCTGAATGCAAGAGGATCACAGGTCAGTGGGTAGAAAATCTTTGAATCCAGTGGCAGTGTAAGCATCTCAGCACTGGCAGGGGTCTCCAGCACCCAGGGCTGGCTCAGGCTATGTCCATGTGGCTTCTCCTCAGGGATGTTCCATGGAAAGTGTGCCTTGCCAGCTAAGGCAGCCACACTCTGGTCCGACCATCAGAGAACAAGAGACCAGAGAACCAGAAGGGTGAGGCTCACCGAGCCATTTATCTCTCTGTTTTTCAGTTAATCCTACATGTGTTTATCGGCCAGGTTGGCACAATAAATCTTAACTACCTCACATCTAAAACTACAAAACAGGAGAGAAGTATTTAAGGGGGAAATATATAGACTTAAATATTTATATATGAAATGTAGGAAGGCAGGAAAACAAGTGAGATAAGCATTCCAATCAAAATACGCCCTTCCCCCCCAAAAAAACGGAGAATTGGCTTATATGTAATACAACCATATCCACAGATACCTAGGTTGTCGAACTCAATCCATTTCAAATTCATGTTCGAACACTGAACAGTTAGAGAACAGGGCATAGATTTCTCATAAGAAATCATAGAAAACCAAATGATTGGTTCTGATGTTGAACAAATACACTTATAAATTCATTTTTCCAGCCTTTTAAATCACTCTGGTGGCTTTGAGCCTTCACATAGATCACAACTGCAGATACTCCATTACCACTGAGTTGTTTCTGATTTATCCAAATCAAGAGAAACTTTTCAACCTCTTTGATGGTCTGGGTTTCTTGTGGTCCATGACTGGACACCTTTTGCTACATTAGTTGCTCCCTATGCAAGGATAATTCAACGTTGGAAGAGCAAGCAACATAATGCACCATATAAGTAGAACACAGGAAAGGAACTACACGACCCTATTAATGGATGCAGGAAAAAAAAGTGATAAAATCCATCTACCGTTCTTGAAAAAAATACTTAGTCAAATAGAAATAGAAGAAAGATTCTTCAGCAGAATTTAGAGCATCGATACAAAGACTACAATCTACATTATTCTCAATGGAGAGACTGAAAACATTACCATGCCAATGAGAAAGAGACAAGGATGCCCTTTATCACTACTCCTATTCAATATTGTCTTGGAAGTCCTAGCCAGAGCAATTAGGCAAAAAATGGAAAGGAAAGGCACACAAATTGAAAAATAAAAAGGAAAACTTTCTCTATTTTCAGATAATATGGTCCTTTGTGTATAAAATACTAGAATTCATCAAGAAAACTGCTGGAACTAATAGAAAGACTCAGCAAGGTGTCTGATGCAAAATTAATGTATGAAAATCAGATTCCTTTACCATAACAAAGGAAAGCCAGAATGCAATGCCATTTACAATCATACCCAGAGGATGATGTACCTAGGAGTAAATCTAATCAGATATATAAAAGAAAACTATGAAACTATGAAAACTATTAAACAAGAAACCAAAAAAAAAAGAGACCTACATAAATGGAAATAAATATACCATGCTCATGGTTAGGACAACTTGATATTGTGAAAATATTGCTCAAAGTATACAGATATAATGAAACTCAGACCTTGATTCCATCATTGATCTTAAAAAGGATGAGAAAACTAATTACCAACCCTTTACAGAATGGAAAATAATTCTAAGTAAATAACGCAGTGCTAATGAGAAACAAAATAGGAGACCTCAAGCACTCCTATCTAAAAATCTACTATAACAGAACCAAGAACCCAGAAGTAAATCTATTCATTTTTGGACTGCTGATCTTTGACAAACAGTTGAAATTCCTAAAAAAGGGAAGAGAGAGCCCTTTTAACACTGTGCAGGCAATATAGGATACCCATTTGTAAAAAAAAAAAATGAAACAGGATCCACATCCCTCACCATATAAAACAACTAGCTCAACAGAATTCAACAGCTTAAGTGGAAAACCTCAAGCTATAAAGATCATCAATGACAAAATAAGGGCAAACTTAGAGGCAATAATACATGGCACAAATAGATGGGCACACACAACTGAAAACAAATGGCAGAACCCAAAGCAGACAACTAGGACCTCCTCAAAATCAAAATATTTGTGCCCAACAAATGTCTTTGTCAAAAGAGTAAAAGGAGAACCTACAGACTGGGGAATACATTTGGCAATAATGTATCAGACAAGAGGTTAATCATATACATGTATAGAAAGCTTCAATAGCTCAACAACAAGAAGAGAAGCAAGCCAAGTGAAAAGTGGGGAGAAGGCATTTAGGCGTTCAATAAACACAGGAAGAACTGCTCATGATCCTTAGTCATCAGACACTTGCAAATCAAAATTGTGAGATATCACCTTACCCAGGCACTCATAGCAGGGTTCAAGGAAACAAAGAGTAACAAATGCTAGCAAGGATGTAGAGAACACTAACTGCTGGTGCAACTGTAAAAGGATGCAACTGCTGTGGAGAACAGTATAGCACTGGCTTAAAAACCGGAAATAGGATAAGATCCAACAATTCCCCAGTGGGGAATATGAGAGAAATAAAAATCGTGACACAGATGTATGCACACTTATATTAATGACAGCACTATTCACAATAGCAAAAAAAAAAAAATAGAAGCAGCCTATGTGTCCATCAATATATGAATGGATTAAAAACTCTGGTGGGGACACAATGGAGTCTATGCACTATCAAAGAAAAACAATGAATCTGTGAAACACCTTGTAGAAGGGATGAATATAGGGGATGTTATTCTAAGATGTGTTAAAGAGAGAAGGTCAAATACTGCACAAAATCACTGCTGTCAGAAGTCAAAAAGAGGTTTACACACCGACATATTATTTGTAGTTTTCCACAGGTGGGAAGAAAAGTAAGGGAAAATAGCTAACTAGACTCAAGACACTGGAGAAGTGCTATGGTCGTTACATAGTAACTGCCATCTTGGTTTCTCCCCGGCTGAAACCGAAGAAGACAGAAGAAACAAAGGTATCGTGCAAGCTATTAGTCCAAAGAACTAATGAGCCACATGCATCCCAGGCTCCGTGACATTGAAACAAGAAGACCTAGATGGTGCCCAGCTGCTTCTCCATGGTACCCAGCTACCTCTACGGATCACTCCGAAGGGTTTCTCCTAATAGCTATTGGATAGAGTGGGATAAAACACAGAACACAATGCAAAACAAGAATCATAAAAAGACCAAATTTACTGACCTGATAGTGACTAGTGGAACCCCAGAGATGTTCTTCAGGTCTGGAATTGAACTGACCCACGTGGCTCAACTTTAAGCCAAACAAGAGACAGGCGAGCAGCAAGAGCAAGGGTATACACTGCTTAGAACAACTGATGATGTGATGTCAAAATAGCACCCACCCTTAGCCTGGGGATAAAGTTCAGAAGGAAGGAGGGACCGGGAAGAAAAGGGTAAGCATGGGATGGGGGTGGGGGGAAATGAACAGATCGTTACTACATTGTAGGGTTTGCAACCCATCTCATAGAATGTATTGCATGTGAATTGTGGAGTAGAAAAACAATCTGCTCCAAAAACTTTCACCCAAATCACAAAAATATTTAGAAGGGGAAGAGAAAAAAATAAACTAGTAACTATCAATAATATAATTTAAATAATATACACTTTACGACAACCATAATTATAAGACATCTACTAACAAATTTATAAAAAATATACAAGTCTTATGGAAAAAATGTCAAACTCTGAAAGACACTTAGAATATTAAAATAAATAGGAAGAATCAGTTTTTAGAACTATATCAATTTCTCTGAAAACCAATCTATAGTTTGTTCTGTTTTCAGAGAAAAATCTAGCAAGGGGTTCTCTGATTTTATTTTATGTGAAGCGTTTGAAAATGGGTTTTAAATATATATGTGGAAGTTCCAAGTATAAGAACACCCAACATAATTGTGAATATGTGAAAATATTTCCTATAAAACTAGGGCAATTATCAAGCTTAGTATTGGAGTGAGGCTATACAAACAAACTCAGAGCAAAAAGAGGCTGCCCATGAATGAACTCATGAATATATAGAAGCTTAATAAATGCAAGAGGAGACATTATGGACATTATAGAAAGAAGTTAATTCAGTAAATGATTCTCGAAAATTGGCAGGTGCTGGAGAAAATGAAAGTCCCTAAGGGAGAAACATGAAATCGGATCACTTCTTCACACACACCACACACACAAAATTCCTACAGATTAAAGGCTTCAATGTGAAAAGTGGGAGTCTCAGCCTGAAAAATAGTGTCATGTGACATCAGAAGTGATGATGCAGAAAGTGGTGACTATAAAAGAAAACATTGAACAATTCAATTCTAATTTAAGAATTTATGTTCATCAAAAGGAAGCATAGAGTATAAGACAAGCCATGTATTTGAAGAGGATAGCAGTAACATCTATCTTCTTTTTTAAGATAAAGAACAACTCAAACACGTTTTGGTGAAATGATGATTTCACAAGACATCGTAAATTTTACAAGCCCTTTAAAAATGGCTTGTCTATCATCTCATCTAGTTGAACATTGGCATACTGCACAAAACAGTCATTCCTGCGCTAGCTAGTATTGAATCCATGGGCTTCCTTTTTCATCCAAGACATTGCAAACTCTGGGTGCCGGCAGTGGAATAAAATCTATTTCTCAGTCTGGCTCATGTCAGTCAAGTTTGAAAGACCTATGGAAACGCTGATACATGTTCCCTAGAAAACATGTGAATGTCTGCTCACAGCCTTCTGTGAATGCCGAAACACTAGACCTAACTCAAATATCCAATGATCTTGGAGATTAGCATGAACAAATAAAGTATGGCAAATGTGCATAATGGAGCAGTATGGCCCAGAAGACCAGCACTTCAGTTACACATGACAACCTTGTATGACTCTTAGAAACAAGATATTAAGCAAAAGAGGAAATTACAGAATACCACAGATGGGAGGCCCTAGTAAAACGTAAAGACAATACTATAAAAAGCGAATTAAAAAAATAATCCTAACAGCTTAAAAAAAAAACCCATACTGATCATACAGCTAGACAGTCCAGCTTTCCCGCTCACTAGCCATGCTTCCTTGGGCAAAGCAGTTCACTTCTGTGCCTCAGTTTCAAACATGTGAAACGGGAAAAGGGGTGGGGTGGGGGTGTGAGCAGGATCAAAACCTGTACAGTTCCTGGAATGGTGAATGTAGAAGGAAAGAGCACAGGTTTCAAGAAGAGGATTGGCAACTTTCTTTCCATATAGATCCAAAGTGAGGGAGCACCAGAAACTACATGGAAATATGAAATTGAAAGATGATGGAATTTGCCCACAAACTCCCTTGAAGCCCGGTCTTATTACTTAATTTAAAAAAATTAAATGAGAGGGAATCATGCCATGGCAAAGCTCTCTAACGCACACTCAATGATCATACCCGGAGAGCCAGGGGCAGGGAGGAGCTGGACAAGACATACCTGGTTCTCAGCCTGTCCCCCACGGACTCAGTCCAGTTTTGGAGCAGGCCCAGCAGCGGTCTCTCTTCAAACTGTTTGGAGTACTGAGCCAGCAGTTCCCGAACCACAACCTGTGCATAGAGTTGACCACGGTCAGTCATTTCTCACAAGTGTCAGACTCCTCTGTCTGTTCAACTGCTACATAATGCTCTGCTGCTGGGATCAATTCAAATCAATCAGTCGATTATAATCATAACTTCCATCCTGTGGGACATATGGGACAGTTCAAGTTTTCGTGTGTACTGTTCTGATATCAATAGAGTCAAATAACTGTGTCCTTTTTTTTCCTTTTCACTATCTGAAAATAACCCCCATGAGCTTTACATCAGGTTTGTAATGCAAAAGGTGCTTAAAAGGGACTAGCCTGCCTGTGAGAGGCATTTTGACACTTCTGCAAGGTGGGGAGGGAGTGGAAAAGGTGGGACAACTTTGTCTGGGGGTCCCACACACGTGGCACAGCCTCGGTCTCAGAGGGATGTGCCACGTGCGATGCTATCCCGAATGCCGTGTGCTCTCACCCACGTGGGCAGCTGCACGGGCAGAGCCACTCTCAGGGTTCCAGCTTCCTGGTTTGGTTTCTCCGAGGTGTACTCTTGTTGTGACTGCCTCTGAGGGGCTTCCCACTCTGAGACCCCTCGTGCAATAGAACCAAACACTGCCCGGGCCTCTACCATCCTGACAGTGATCCGAGTCCTTTGTTGCGGTCCACGTCATTGAGGTCCACGTCGTTGAGGACCTTCCTCTTTTTCACTGCCCGTCTCCTTTACCCAGCAGGATGTCCTTCTCCAGAGCCTGCCCTCTCCTGATGGCATGTTCAAAGTATGTGAGACAAAGCGCCAGGCCCATCTCTCGGGCGGCCATCGAGTTGATGATGATTTACAACCACTCTACAGTACAGGGTCCTTGTGGGTTTCCAAGACCGCAACGCTTTACAGAAGTAGAAAGAGAGTCTCATCTTTCCCCTGAAGTAGGCCGGTAGTTTTGAACAGCTGACCATGTTAGCACTTCAACATGTACCCACTCTGCCACCAGGGTTAAACTCTCCCACTCTTTCCCTTGGTGTGAAAGGCAGCCCCAGGACACACAGTGACACGGGACACGCAGTCTTCATGAAGGACTCAGCCCTTCTGTCCTGTCCTGTTACTGTAACCGCCTGTCGTGTTGATGGTATTACTGGTCTTGAGCCTCGGACTACATGTGAGCTGCCACGGTCAGTTTGGGTATAGATGTGGGTTTGTGTTCGTTTGACTTTCAATCATGTTCCTTGTGTTTCTTGACTTCATTTTCTTGATGTCGTGAATTCTTGAGATGATGTCTCTGGATAGGTTATATGACCCACGATTTCGTCTCAAGCCAGTAAAAGAAGGAGTCTGAAGTATTTATTATACAAAAGAAAAATTAAATCCAATAAGATTGAGATTCATTGTATTACAGGTCAAAGGATGTCAACTGCTTTGCCAAATAAGTGTGCAAATCACAGACTGTTAGCAAGGGTCAAGGAAAAATTGGGGAAACTAATTGAGCTAGAATTAGGATTAATGGAATGCAGCAATCAAGTTGGCTTCGCCGCTATGCTGCTGCTAACTACTTCATAACTCCCAGAAAGGACTCTTTCCTGATGGGTCAGGGTCTGGGTCAGGGTTAGGGAAAGAGAAGGTGGGAGACGATGCTGATAGGATTATATGACTCAGCTGTGATTAACTGTTAACAGAGCTACTTGTGGTTGTAAAAATTTTAAACTCTAGCGTGGAGATGGGTCAATTTTGCTGTGCTGAATATAAAATGCACCATCTCGGTGGCAAAGGGAAGAGGTGGGGTGGTATGTCACTACTATCAAGAAGAAAAAGCCAGGAGTGGAAGCGTGTCCTTTGGACCCCGAGAATCCTGCACAATGATTTTCCTTCTTGATCCAGGACACAAAATTGCGGCATCAGGGAAAGGGCAGAGGTGTGGCAGCAGTCAAACCAAGAGTCAGAGCACAACAAACAGGGTGGTGTCCCTCCCAGCTCACAGGGCGAATAGAGCTGAGTGCCTTCATACAGGAGCCAGTTTGCAGAATTATGTGCCGCAGAGACTGACTTGCACTAGATTTGTTGACCCACAGAGCTTGAGCTGAGCAACTTATTGGCAGTGCTAAAAAGGCAAAATAACATTGTCCAAGCAGCACACAGGCCAAAGAACTTTATAGTCGGGAGACCAAAGACTAGTGACAGGCTGTTCTGAATTGATAATCCTGAGTTGTAAACCACTGGCTTTTAAAAGTAAGGCCTTAGCCATGAGTATGGTCTATCAGTTCTGTGTGGTCATTGCAATGAAGGATGAAATCCAGGTAAGAAGAGGGCTGTGCAAGGGATGGTTGGCGTCATAATTGGTAGAGAGAACTGGAGGGTGGAGGCAGGTCTGATCCCTGCCTCAAAGGAATCTGCTTCGGGCTGTTGTGGAGTTTGAGTCTCCTTCCCCCTTGTGAAGTCAGAGGAGGTCAGACATCTCCCCACATGACTTTTCTTTATTTCTTGTTTACTGCACATCATTAGGACTTTTTCATTCTATTAAAGTGAAGATTCGTGTAATTCTGTCTCCCCACTGATAGGAAAGCAAAGTGTTAACATCGGTATCTTTCTCTGGTTCCCACTCCTCTAGTCAGTCGCTTAAAGAACTCTGGTGGCGTACCGGTTGCATTTTGGACTCTGAGACTCAAGGTCAGCAGTTCAAGACCACCAGCCACTCTGAGGGTAAAAGAGGGGCTTTCTAATCCTATAAGGAGTTACGGGAAGCTGAAACTCCCAGGGACAGCGCAACGCTGTCCCATAAGATCAATCTGAGTCAGCTCCCACTGGACGGCAGTGACCGAGTGCGTGAGGGAAGCCTTTACCTTGCTTCCTTTTTCTTTGTAACATTAAAGAAATGGGGCAGTCACCTAATCTGGTGTCAATTTGCGTATTTAGAATGTAGGGGCGGAGCTTAGCCTGTCAATCTGGAGATAGCCAATGAAACCTCTGTGTGCGCATGGCCTTCTCCTGAGGTCTGGGAAATGAGGTCATTCCTTCTTGGAGGGAGGAGACGCTATCTCTCAGTTTACTCCCTGTCAAGAGGGACAGTCTCGGAAACGCTGTGTAGGGCTTCTATGGGTCAGAATCAACTCACTGGCAGTGGGTTGGCTTCTACGTCGGTGTGTTCGAAAGTTATGCTCTATTTTCTTAAGACAACTTGTGTACTTATTTCTGTCCCGGTGTTTGTGGGTAGGATTTTTGTGGTTTTTACAGGATGGGCTGTTTACACGGTGCGCTCTCTAAATACAAATGCTACTTATTTCCTTATACTACATACTTGACTTGATTAATTTCCAGTGAATGATCAGCTCTTAGGGCACACCTGTTCGGGAGACCCGTTTGTAACAGAACTCTGGGGTAACTGAAATGTCAGAACAGCCACGTTCTTTTCCTCTCCAAAAGATCCCATCTGCAGGAGAAATCAAGCTAATCTATCACTAACATTTGGAAACTATGAGTCGAAGCAGTTGTTCATAATGGTGACATCATAGGCAGTCACTTCAATGAATCTCATATGTATCATGCAATTAAGAAACACTGATTATATCACACCAATAAACGTTTCTTCTTAGGTCAAATGGCTTTTCAAGGCTTCTACAGAGCAACGACATTTCTACACAATAAGCACTTCTCTGATGTATGCTACAGGCACAGGGAGACTTGCATCAGAGAGACTAACAAGCAGAGCGTGCAACTGTCAAGTCACGACAACCAGGGCAGGAAGACAGACAAAAGAGGAGGGTCACCAGGGCAGGAACACTGAAAAATCACCCCATTGACCCCGACTCATGGCGATCGTAGGCTCCTTAGGCTTGCTGATGGCTGGTGTTCTGGAAGTAGCTATCTACTTTATTCCACGGTGCTGGTGGGGAGATTCCAACTGCTAGTTTTTCCACGAAGACTAAGGTACGTTGGCCAAGCGCACTACCCAGGACTTCCTAGAGTATATTACAAGACCAAGGAGACCTTTTCTAAGAGGAAGTCACCCAAACTCCCAAACCAGACCCACAGCCAGAACAAGGATGGAGGTGCCAACCCAGCAGCAGCTCCTCTGGAGAAAGATGAAGTTTCCTGCTTCTATGAGATTCATAGTCGGCTGAGCCCCGCTGGCCTAAGTGGTGGAGCGCGGGACTGCGGCCCGCGGGCTTGGCGGTTCAAATCCAGCGGCGGCTCTCAGGAGCGGCACTGGGTAGCTCCCACGACCACCGAGGGCAGTGATACCAAAAAAAAAAAAAAAAAAGATTCATAGTTTCAGACACAGAGGCAGTTATACTCTGTCCTGTCGGGTCACTGTACATCAGGGTCCCCTGGATGGCAGTGCGTTTGGCTTAGTACAAAATGAAAATGTGTAGCCCCTTGTTCAAAAATGACGTAGCAGTTTAAGAAAGAGTAGCAGCAGGGTCTTAAGCTGTGTACCCTGTGTCCCTCCACCGGTTAAGTATGCACCGAGTCAGGCCCTGCCTTCCAGTCATTCGCTATCGGTGTCAGCTGTGGATTCCTGCGCAGTGACCCCGAGGGCAGCAAAGTGAAGTTTGCTGGCCAGTCCTGCGTCATCCTCCCAATAGCTGCTATGCTTGAGGCCAGGGTTGCCACCGCTATGTCAACCCATCTTGTTGACAGGCTTCCTCTTGTTCGCAGATGCGCGACTAAGCGACATATTCTCCTCCAAGGGCTGCTCTCGCCTGAAAACCCGGGAAACGAGGTCCCACCATCCTCCCTTCCGGCCGTCCTCCTTCCAAGACCGACTGACTGGGTTCTAGGGGTCATCACGGCACTTTTCACTGTCCTTTGGCAAAGCCACTTTTGCCTCTTGTGTCCCAAGAACTAAGAAATAGTTAGGTGGGTTTCTTGGGCTTCCCAGTTACTGTCAAACTGAGATCTGTAATTTCTCCTTCTTAGCCTCATCTCTCTATCCACATTTGGGTGCCCTGAAACCAGCTACGTTTCCAATTTCTGCATTTGAACCGGAAGCTGTAACTAGCTAAAGGGAGCTCTAGAAAACCTGCCTGCCCTCACCTTTCCTGATAATATCCTAGAATTTTCCCTGCTCACACATGACATTTGTATAAATACTTTCTTAAAGTTCTGATCCAGAAACATGTAAGGTATGTTCAGATGGATCTGAACATAGGATATGTTCAAAGGATGTCCTCCCTGCCTCTCTGCAGCGGCTCCCACTGCCACGTTAGTAGAAAACGTGGCTGGTGGATTGTGGCGGAGGGTTTTAGATACTTGCTCCATACTGTACTTGCCGTACTCTGTTAACTCTGTTCTGATTGCTCATTTGTAACAGACATGTCATGAAACAATGGCTTGGGAAGGTAAATCAAACTATCCTTTCTCAAACAATGCCACGAAAAAGCGTATGGTTTGTTTCCCTTGTGGGGATACATTTTCATTTCAGGATCACATGATCCTTCAGTCGAAGACATCAACCCCACGTGACCATCCCTCTGGCAGGAACTTCCCGTCTATGCTCTGTGTCAAATTCTTCCCTAGAATGTCCCTTCCACTTCAACGAGATTCTGGTTGCAGAAGAAAGCGATTCTGTGCCAACCAATGACACAGGTGAGTGGTCAGGTGTCAGGACTTGGATACTCAGAGTCACATATTTACAATGAAGCTGCTGGCTATGCAGCAGCAAGGAAAACCGAGAGGGCTGGAATATGGCAGACACTGATTCTAGGAACTTTAGGAATTTCTTTAGATGCCTATACCTATCAGGACAGTGTAAACTGGATTTCTAATGTAGAAATTCTTTCTATGCATAAAAGAGAAGTTATTCTTTTTTTGGGGGGGGGCAATCACTGCCCTCTGGTGGGAGTGGGAGGCCCAGTCTTGCTCCTGAAGAGCTGCTGCTGGATTTGAACCGCCAAGCCAGTGGGCCGCAGTCCTGCACTCAACCACTATGCCACTGGGGCTCAGCCCCCTGAGACATTCTTCTTAAATTCAATCTTGCAACTGATAGATCTAGGATGGGGTAGGCCTTTTTACATTTCTTCAAGCATGAATGAGACTTAAGAAACTCATTTGGAATTTATTCACCACTTTGCCTCAAATTGCTGACAATATTGCAGATGGAATGGCTGCCCAATGAAAATCTTGAAAACTCCTTGAGGAGCGCTGGCGGTGCAGCAGTTTTGCACTGGGAAGCGATCCACATGGTCAGTAGTTCAAAACCAGCAGCTGCATGGGGAGAGACTGGACATTCAATTCCCACAGTTAGTTACTGACCTTGCAGTTAGCAGTTCCATGAGCAGCCCAGGGTTCCTGACTAATATCCAAGGTAAAGATAAATGGTTTAATGATCAAAAAGATCCAAGACATCTTGGGTGAAGGGAGACATCAGACAGAGCAAGACATGAAAAAAAAATAATTTATGAATTATCAAAAGGTGGGAGGGAGGGGGGTGGAATTAGGAGGTGATACCAAGGGGTCAAGTAGAAAGCAAATGTTTTGAGAATGGTGATGGCAACAAATATACAAATGTGCCTGACATGATGGATGGATGGATGGATGGATGGTGATAAAAGTGAGAGCATCAGCAGTGCTATTTTGGAATGCAGTTTGCACAGTCATTCTTAACAATGCTGACAAGTTTTCTCCCCATCCTCCTCATTTTCTGAGGGCTGTTTTGCACTCTGCCAGGGATTCTGATGCTCAGAAAGAGGGTGATTGGATGGTCATTCTACGCCTATATCACATGCCCACCTGTGCCCATCAAGTGACCATCACCTTCTACACCCCCCCCCCCTTTCATCTCAATTCTGTCTTACCGTCACTTCTATGTTTGGGACGCTTACAGTTCCTTCACTATAGAGATAACTAATCTATAGTTGTTTTGTGATGAGGACCCACCTAATGTTTGACTTGAAGGGTCTTCACATATTGGGGACTGTTTTTCCCCCCAAAGTTTCTCTGGCACTACAGGACTGAAAACTGAGCACACTTGATCCTGGCCCCCTCCCTGTCTTTTGGCTCGAAGACAAGAATAACCATGTAAAAGGTAAACATGCACTCTCCCTTTATGTTTCAGGTCACTTGGTGTCCTGACAAGGTGCTTCCTCTTTGGTGAGTTCTACAGTATAGCTTAAGAAACCCTTGAGGCAGGGCTACTCTCTCCCATGGGGTCATTGTGAGTTAGGGCCAACTCAAACGCAGTGGGTTTTCTCCAATTATTTTATAAAGTTACAACAAAAACTCAAAATTCAGATGTCATTTTCAGTTAAACTAGATGTCCATCTTCTATTGATATCAGACCCCCTTTATTCCCTCCATCCCCCACCCTTCCCCCCAGGAATCCTTTTCCTCCCCATTTTTTTTTATATTACAAAATCCGGCATATCTGGTCACATACAATTCTATTGTTGGGTTCCATTGAGTGGCGTTATACAATCATCAGTGCGATTCGTTTCCTCTTCCTCTTCCTCCCCCTCTCCCCCTCTCTTCTCCTCTCAGGGAACTGTTGTTCCTACTATTGTACCTGAAGGCTTATCTATCTTGGCTTTCATGTACTAAATGAGGTTACATGTGCAAATGAACACATGCAAATCTAGCATGATTAGTGAGGTAAAACAAATAAAAACCATAATAGTAAGGGGAAGAAATATTGAACTAGAGGATAGTTTATGGTTTGTCGGTGCTGTACCACACCCTGGGTTTATCATCCCTTCTGTGTGGCCCTTCTGAGAGGGAGTGTCCTCTTACCTTACAGGTAGATATTGGGTCTTCACGACATCCATGGCCTTTCACATCAATTTGGTTGCTTGCTTTTGAACTTCTGATATCTCTTCCCATCAACACCTCATGATCATACAGGTGACATGCTTCTTCTATGTGGGCTTTGTTGCTTCCCTGCTAGGTGCTCACTTGTTTAACTATAAGGCTTTAAGATCCCAGGTACTATATCTTTCAATAGCCAGGCACCATTAACTTTCTTCACCACATTTCTTATGCACACATTCTGTCTTCAGCAATCCTGTCAGGGAGGTGAGTTTCATACAGTGCCCCATTATTAGGACAGTTCTTTTTGGGGGGGAGGGGGCGTCACTGCCCTCTGGTGTGAGTGGGAGGCCCAGCCTTGCTCCTGGAGAGATGCTGCTGGATTTGAACCGCCAAGCCAGTGAGCTGCAGTCCCACACTCAACCAGTATGCCACCAGGGTTCAGCCAGAATAGACAGCTCTTATACTGAGGTAAGATATAAGTGGAGGCCCAAAGTTCATCTGTTTCCTTTTTGCATTTGCTTATATAAACAAATACACAGATATTTATACATTTGCATATATAGGTATTTCTTTTTCCCCTTTTTTGTTTTTCGTTTTTTAACCTCCATCCCACTATTATGTTTACCCATTATTCACCTCTCATTAATTCCTCTCTCTTATAATTCAATTGATCAAACATGACCAGGAAAGCGCCGCCCTTCTCCTCATCAATTTTAGATCACTTACTATTCCCCTGATCACTGGTCACCTCCCCCCACTCCTTTCCTCCCGTGGCTCTCAGAAACCATTAATCAAATGTTTGTGTCTATAAGATTGCTTACTCTGTTTATCTTGTATAGACACACACACACAAGACACACAGATAGTCACAAGTCTAACAGGAATTCAGACTCTGAGCAAAGGAATATCCCTTCTTACATAGGGAGAAGAACATGTCATAAGCCATCAGTCTGGGCTTATTTCTTTCAGGGTTATATATTTTGGGTTCCACTCACCTAACAACCCATACACCTGTGGCGGTCATGTATTCGAGATGTCAATTTCATGATTGAGATGTAGGGGTGGAGTCTAGCCTGTTAATCTGGAGATAGCCATTGAGAAGCCAATGAGGCCTCTGTGTGGGCATGACTTTCTCCTGAGACTTCTGGGAAACCTTGCCATATTTCCCTCGTGGAGATGAGAGACCATCTCCCCAGTTGTTGGGAGTTAGTCTCAGAGACAACAAACTATGGACAAGACAAGATGGCAGCATCCCAAGACAGAGAAGAAGTCACATGACCTTGCCCTGATGGAACCAGACCTCTGAAGCTGGAGAAGCCATGTGGAGACCCCTGCCAGCACTGAATTGCTTCTACCATCACTGGATGCTGTAATGGACCCTGAGCCCTAGAAGCGAGGAGCCATGGGGAGACCCCTGCCAGCACCGGGATTCTGCACCCACTGACCTGTGACTTCATGAGTCAGAAGGAGACTTTATAGACTGCTATCAGGTATATGAGCTAATATTGGACTTATGACTTTGAACTGGATTGGGTTGGGATGTTTTCTCAATGTTCCATTTCTCTTGTCTATAAACGTTATCCTTATATCCATATGTGTGTCTATGAATTTGTTTCTCTAGTCTACCTGAACTAACTCAACACCTTTCTGGACTTCAGCATTCACATCTGAAAGGCACACACCCTAAAAGTCTCCATTGATATTCCTGAAGTCAGAGAAGAAGCAATCTAGTGCTCTTCCCTCACCCACCCACCCTCCCCTGTTATGCCTTTAGACTTTCAGTGTGTCCCCCATTCAGTGAGTAACTCCCAACCAGTTCAGATGGGGTGCTAAGTGTTGCCCCATGAGTTGCTACTGTCACTGGTCTGTGCAACTCCCCTCTTGGTTTGCCCCCATGTGGGCAGGTCAGACTAGCTGCTCTCCATGAACTGCATCTTCAGGACTGTCCTCTGCAGCGCTATCATCTAGGGAGAACCGGCCCTGTAGTTAACTCTGGGAATGATCTGCTCTGAGCAGGAACAAGCCCCTCAAGGTTTGGCGCACCAAAATAAGGTCTATTCTCACCCTCCCTTTCCTGCAGAAATAGTTTTAGACCAGGAACCCCAACAGTACCTTTTGGGGTTCAATGGCAGACGCACCCCTGAGCAGGCCAGGAATCACCATGAGGGGCAATATGTGTTCTTATGGTATAAGGCATTTGGTAGGACATACTGGTATAAGGTGTTCTAGCTGATACATTCCACCAGTAGCTAGATCTAACTTGATTCCCTCAAAGCTAAGTGTATCGGGTTGATACTATTGGTCGTGGGTTTTCTCTAGTTGCCTTGGCAAATCTCTTTCTCTCCAACTGCAAGCTTCTATGTAGTATGTCATGTATGCTCTTCTCTCTCTGAGACACCCTATTCTCAACCCTTAAGGCATTATCTAAAATGTAAAAGCTACCTAGTGTGGTAAGAATAAATGTTAATCGGGAAGGTAAGTCTTTCTTTTTTCCTTTCTTTTCTAATTAACAAGAGAAAGGAACTAAGGTTAGAAATATAGCTAATTAATTAATTAATGGGAGAGCTGTGAAAAAGAAACCGTAAGAAGTTTTTTCGTACAACTTGAGTAATGTGCAAATGCTGGCGGAGGGGAAACAAAAAAATTCTCCTTAACCCCTGATGTTGACTTAACTTGTTTCAAATGAAAGCTTTGCTTAGACATGTTCAAACATAAAACTTGACATAAACACCTTATGTTTATAGCTCTTGTTCAACTATAAACTATGGAATCAAATGTAAGCAAAATACAAGACCCATAGGGTTCACATCAACAGTCCTAATGCCATGTGGTGGGCTGTTATGCACTAAGAACTCTGGCCCAAGAAGGTCCCTGTGGTCCAGTTATAGTCACACTTCTGGGGAAGAGGGGATTCTGTCATCTCTCTCTTTGCCCCTCTCTCTTTGTGTGTGTGTGTGTGTGTGTGTGTGCACGCACATGCACCTATGGAATCCTCCTTTGAACAATACATCATAGGATCCTTTGTTCATCATTTGTAGTAGCCCTAGCAACAAAAACCCACACTCACACTCAATGCTATCGAGTCATTTCTGACGTAGACCAATCCTACAGGACAAGGTAGAGATGCCCCCCAGGGTTTCCAAGACTAGAGCTCTTCCTGTGAGTAAAAAGCCTGGTCCTTCTCCTTCAGAGTGGCTGGTGGTTCGGAAGGGCCGACCTCACTCACAGCTGTGTGCATGCAGCTCACGGGGCAACATATAACCAGGGCTCTCACAGCAATCCCATAGGGCTTTGGGTTCCTGACACGGCAAATCTTTATGGGAGCAGGAAATCCCATCATTCTCCCTAGGAGCAGCTGGCGGAATCACGCTGTTGCCCTTAGGACGAGCAGCCCAATCTGCAGCCCAGTCACTAAGTCAGAATCAACGTGATGACACTGAGTTTCATTTTGGTTTCAGAATTTGCCCTTCCCTTGTAAGAACACATTTTGAGAAAACCTCCATCTGCTCCTTCTTCACAGGTTCTGATTGTCCAAAGAAGGGATATTGGGTGTCAAGTCGAGACAACCTCCCACACAACAAACCCATTGCCACAGAATCCATGGCCACTCAGGGCGAGCTCACATGTGGCAGAGGGGAAACGCTCCAGCTGGAGTTTTTGGCTCTCTCATGTACAGGAGCAGGTCTCTAGGCCTTCTTCTATAACACCCCTAAGTGGGGTTGAACTGCCCATTTTTAGGTTATTAGCCCAGGACAACCACGTGGACCATCTAGGACCCTCCACCACTGGCTGTCAAGGAACGTGTAACCATAGCAAAGGTAATGCCAAGGCTTAGAAGCCCGTGACAGTTCTGGCTAGATGGCTGCGATTCAGACAATTCCTCACGCCCTTAGATCATTCATGTTTAGATTTTGGTGAAACTTAAAACACACCATTGTTGGCTACTTCTAAGGAACTTACTTAGAGCCCTCCATCAGAAAAACTATGCTAGCATCAGTCTCACTGCAAAACGAAGACCCTGGACATAAAGAAGTCACTTTGGGGAGCAGAGGAATAAAGGTACACAAGTGGCTTGGTTCCAGAATGAGGCTTTTCTCCAAAGTCTCACACATGGAGTCCTTAAGGAGACCTTTAAATATTTAGATGTTACAACATCTGGCTTTGAAAAAGTGAGTGCCAGCTTTACTTATGGGTCAATGGACTTAGAAATAGACAAACACAATGTCAGTTCAAACTACCTTGGTCAGCTTTTCTGAGACTATATAGTCCCAGAACTTCTATAAGTTCTTAGACAATAAGATGTTCCCTACCAATTCTACTTTCCGAATACATATTAAAACCTACCTTTTTGCATGACCAATGTTTTTCCCAATCTGGGCATCACCACCTTCTTCTAGAGGGAAATAGAGTCCCAACCCTACTCTTGGCCACCTTCTTGGTCCTCCCTGCCTACCTATGAAGCCTCAAGGATCTTATGTGAATTATTTTCTGCCAGCATCAGCGGTGCATCTAGGTGTCATTTCAACCTTCAGATCTCAAAGACAATCCCTTGAACTACTTGCCCTCAGTTCTGCTAGATTGGTCCTTAGTCCTCTCTCTAGAAGTCTCTCAAAAGAGAAAGACAATTGACATTTCAGGGAAGCAGAACTGTACCCACAGCCTGTCATCCCCTGTATCAGCTGGTCCTTGTACTCCTGCTGCTGCCATTCAGCTCTCACTTCTGGTAGAACTGAAGCAAGTGGGTTGATAGGGTATCCAGATCTTTCTTCTGATGGTCTCTCAGCACCTCCCCCTACAAATCACCAGGGCGCACCTACCACCACAGGGCTCCAGTGATAATGTTCTTTGGGTCATACTCTATAAGTGCCTTCTGGAGACAGTTTGTTATTCAGCCTTACCTATTGCTACATTCAGATGGAGCCTCATTCGAGCACCTGGCAGTTTGTTCAGGAGAGAAATGTGGGAGTTACCCTGATTATGGAGTTGGAAGAGTCCTAAGGCTGGAGAAGGGGTGGGTCTGGGGTGTCACAAGCTGGCTTTTGTTCTCTCCCAACTTCTTTTCTCTGCTACTTAGAGAGTCTTCTCTTCCTTGTCTTCCTTTTTATATTTCAAGGAAGAGCCATTTTTAATAGTTTTAAGTATACTTGATGAAAAAATTCAGATCATATAAAATGGTATTAAATATAGAGTATAAGTCTCCTACCCTAACCCTTAGCTTCATTACCTCATTCCAAAAATAACACACACACACCCTTTTTTTTTTAATGGTTTTTGATCTGTCAGGAGGAGAAGCTTCCAAATGTCAAGGTCAAATCGATCCTCATGCCACGTTTTAGTTTGCTTCCTATCTGGAGCACGCTTGTCTTGAGCAGTTTGTTTTTCCTGGAGTCTTAATGGACTTTTCTTTCTCATGTTTCAAGAAGAAACATATGTCTTTTGCATCATATCACGACGATCTTCCTGCTCCTTAATCATACTATTTGTTGAATAGGACCTGGTTCCTTCTTGAAGTCATTCTTTTGAT
The DNA here is from genome assembly GCA_004026705.1 of Nesogale talazaci. NCBI lineage: Eukaryota > Metazoa > Chordata > Mammalia > Afrosoricida > Tenrecidae > Nesogale > Nesogale talazaci. Next base: position 101,548 of record PVJH01005574.1, read on the forward strand.
CCCTCTGACTTCCTGTTCTCATTTGGACTAATTGTTTTATGGGCTTGCCGCATCGCTACCATCTAGGTATTTCTTTACACATACTGCTCTGGGATTAGTTCCAGAAAGTATACATGCCTTTTCGATTCCTAACTCCTTTTATGTTTCCCTGCTGTTCCTCCTCAAGTAAACTTTCCCACAAAGCACCCAACAGGTAGACATCCTGAGCCCACAGCGGTGAGGGCTTTATTTTGCCTTTGTATTTGATCGATAACTTGGGGAGCTACAAAAAAGTTGACGCTCAAAGTCTCTTTCTCCGGGATGCTAAAGGCATGTCTCCCTATTATTCCAGACCCTTCCTATGAGTCCACACACCTCCTCAGAAACAAGAGTTTGCAAGAAATGCAGACTCTCTGGCACCGCTCCTGAACAAGACCCTCAGGAGTGTTGGGCTCATGCGACCAGAACCGAGAGTACTGCTGCTGCGAGATCTGGGGCGGTCTGACTCTGTCTTCAGCCGATAACTTCAACTTTCCACAAACTAAGGTTTCTGGGGCCAGTCTCCCATCTTCTCTGTCCATTTGGCACCCTGGGGAGGCTTGCACATGTGATAATGCTGGAGGCGATGCCACCAGTATTTCAAACGCTAGCCGTGTCACCAGGAGGGACAGATTTGAGCAGCGCTTCCAGACCAAGACTGAGTCAGTTCTGACCCAGAGCCACCTGATGCACAGCAGAACCAAACACTGCCTGGTCCCATGCCGCTCTCACCACGGTTATCACGTCGGAGCCCATTGCTGCAGGCATAGTCAGAGTCGCTCCATCTTCCTGAGGGTCTTCCTCTTTTTTTCTTCCCTCCACTTAATAGAAGATGACGTCTTGACACCATGTCAGAAGTGTGCAGGATGACATCTCACCATCCTTGCCTCTCAGGAGTACTCTGGCCCAACTTCTTCCAAGACACCCAAGCTCATCCTTTTGGAAGTCCACGGTACTTTCACAGTTCATCTCCAGCTCCACAATTCAAAGACACCAATACCTCTGGTCTTCTTGATTCCAAGTCCAACTTTCATTTGCATGGGAGACAATTGAAAATACCATGGCTCGGGTCCGCCCAACCTTAGCCCTTAAAGTAACATCTTCAAGGACAGACTAGGAGATAAGGCCCGGTGCTCGACTTCTAAAAATGAGCCAACGAAAGAATTATGGATAATCACAGAAAACTCTTCCACGTGCTCTTTTAGGATCCATCATGAGGAGGGGTCAGTCACTGAAGGAGGACATCGTGCTTGGTAGGTACAGTGGAGGGCCAGTGAGTCGTTGCTGCAATGGCCTGATGCTGGCCCCACAGCGTCCTCAGACATGCTCGGAGGCATGACAAGGATGCAGGCCCAGGCAACAGTGTATGCTATTGTAGATTCTGCTCTACATGACAGCACCCTGAGCCAACGCAGTAATGGCAACTAAAACAACAGTTCTATCCTTACTTATAATGCTGAATTTCTTGAGACTTCTTTTAAGCTCTGATCTTTTTCAGTGAGTTGTTTCAGTCTAAAGACTACTTTTCTTGAGGTCGACAGAAGTTTCTTCATTTGTTTCTGATTTTTTGTGTGTGGGGGTGGGGTGGGGGGTGGGGGGGCAGCAGGCTATATACCCTGCTCAGAGTTTAGGGAATGCCATCATGTGATTCCCAGGGTAACTCTCCATCCAGCTGAGCCTTTCCCTTCTGGTTCCCTTCCTTTGTCTTTCCGATTTGCATGCTGGAGAATTGTTGTTTGTGTCTTTCTATCAAGTGTACCTTTTAGGCGCCCTAATGAGATTTGTATGTGGTAAATAGTGTTTTACTTTGCAAGGTGCCTTATGGCAGTCATTTTTCATAGCAAGCTGTTCTTGCTTTATGGATGCAAGCTCATCTCTCATCTCTGAAGATGCTAATTAGTTTTGGTTTCTCAGATTTGTTTCCTCCAGTGTTGGTTTTCTCTATTTGTTCATCTTGTTCTTTCTCGTATATGTTGGTTTTCCTTGGGTCAAATAAGCCTTATTAGATACTGTATGTGACTTCTGTTCATTATCATAGGTTTGATGATGGCATTGTGCTTATGTAAGAAAGCCTCCTTATTCTTGGAAGACGAAGGAACAGGACCAAATATCTTCTGGTCTGTGATATATTTTCAAAAGGTTTCACACACACACCTTTAGACAAACAACTATAGAGGAAATACTAAAAAGAAAACTTCAATCTGGAAAAGTGTTAACATTTCGTGTAATAGTCTCTCAACTTTAGACTCAAATATTTACAGAATAAAAACTTTGGAAAAGAACTAACAAAATGCAAGTATCTGATGATGCTCGATTTGCTCAATCCTATTTGATGGTGCTTGGTGATTATGAATAACCTCAGGGAACATACCCCCAGGGGGTTGAAATCCCTGATTTTTTACTTTCTTGTTGGAAAACAGATGCCATGGTCGTTAAGCAAATTAGGTGATAGGTCACTTGCATTTTTGCATATTTGTAATAAGGGTTAATGACCAATATATACACAAATGCTGGCGGATGTTCTTTAATAACTCTGCCAGAGTGGATTAGGAAGAAGCCAGTCCTGCTCTAGTGAGGCAAAAGGAAGTTGTGATGGTATTTCATGGGAGGGGCTAGTAATTGGATTTGGTGGAGGGTATAATTAAATTTCACCAAGGGCCTACAACCTTTGCCCTGGGGAAATAATGACAGGGTCAGACACATTCCTTCTTCCTTAAAGGGAAATGTGTAAGACTACAGAAGCCCCAAAACACACGTCTGCTCTCTCCACTGCTCCCCATGAGGTGGTGGGCCCACTCTGGGACCTGCACATTTGAGACTGTTCAACACAGGAAAAGGACTGAGAGCAACACTAGGTGATATCTGAATATTCTGAAACCTCATCTTCGTCTGTCCCCTATTATTTTGGGGTGGAGACCATTCTTTTCTTACACATGGCAATTTTAAAAATAGCGCAATGCAATGTCACTCTGTCACATCTTCCTGATGGCTTGTTTGAGCCAACTGTTGGGGCCCTGTGCAGGGCCTTCTAGTTTTAGATGCTCACCTTCCAGCACGGCACTCACCTCTTGTGCCTAAAGGGTGTCCCCTAGCTAATAGTGAAAGGAGCTTACCACACTTTTCTTCCTACTCTGCCGCGGTTTGAACGCTTTGAAGAAGCCTGTCATCCCTGAGTGTATTTGAAACACCACTGGCAGAGCTTCTAGTAGTATTAACACGATATGCACACTGCCGAGGGGGGGATACAGAGTGTAGAGAGATGGTGGGTCCCATTGTTGTTGCTGCTGCTGTTGTTGTTGCTGCTGTAGCTATTTTATTAGGTACAGCCCACAGTGAGTCTGTGTACAACAGAATGAAACATTTTCCAGTCCTGTGTCATCTTCATAATTATATTTGAGTCCCCCGTTACAGCTGCTGGGTCACTCCATCTCACGGCAGATTGTCCTCTTTGACAATGGACCTCTCCTCTGTGGGAGGTCCCTCTCTGGCACTGCTCTCTCTGGACCATCTTCACCTGTCGGGAATATTCTGGCTGTACTCCTTTGCTCACCTGACAATCCTCGGTTCTTTCAATATTCGTCATCAACACCATCAGGCAAATGCGTCCATCACCAGCAGCCTTCCTCATTCGTTGTCCAGTTGTCATGGGCGCAGGAGGTGATTCAAAAGACCACGGTTTGGGTTAGATGCACCTGACTCTGTAAAGCCCTTGTTCTTCCACATGTTACCAAGGCCTTGGGCTGCAGACCTGCCCGCGCCCTGTGCCATTGGATTTCTTGGTTGCTGCTTCCGTGAGCATCGGTTGTGGATCAGAGTAAAATGAAGCTGTGGACAAAGTCCATTTTTCTCATAATGCTTGTCGCGCCGTGGGTTTTGGCTTTGGGTTTGGGGTTTTCTTTACATTGACCCGGAGCACATATTGGAGGCTGCAGTCTGATCTCCATCAGTAAAGTGCTTCAAATCCTCTGCTTTGGGTGAGCCTAGTTATGTTATCTTGTGTTTATCACAGTTAAAGAGCCTTCTTTCCATCCTGATCTCATGTGCTTCTTCATATAGCCCAGCTTCTCATATTTGCTCAGTATGGAGAAAACATGTGCTAAAAGTATATAACCCTCCCCTTGGCCCTCCACTTCTCTCTCTCTCTCTCTCTCTCTCTCTCCCTCCTGATTTCAAACCACACAGTATTCCTTTGTTTTGCCAGAAGGACCGCCTCTTGGTCTATGCATAGGTTTCGCATGAGTACAATTAAGTGCATTGAAATTCTCCTTCTCAGGGTTAATCAGAATTTGTTATGAGCTAGTCCCTAGCCTCTTGAGATGGCTCTCTTGACCTCAGCAAATAGAATTAAGGCATACTCCAGCCCAGAGAAGGCTGACCTACCCAAATGGGCACATTCCGACCCGCAAGGTCATCAACGGAAGACCAGATGGAGTTGTGTAGGCAGCCAGGACCACGCTCTCGTCCATCGGGTAGGTCTTACCCCCAGATGGAAGCCTGAAGTGGAACAAAGTGGGACACATCGACGGACAGTGGGTGGATGCCCTCTCCAGGCCTGAGATAACATACTCTCTGGTCTCCACCAGCCAGTCCAGGAGACCAAGCCCCCTGAACGAGCTGTCAGGCAGGCCTCCCCTAGCAAGGTTCTGGAGTGGTCAGTCGCTTTCGTGTGGAAGGCTGATAGTTTTGCTGGGAGGCAGGACTGTAAACAAATGCCCTGCTTTCTGCCCAAGTACCTCTCCTTCTCTTATTTCCTCTGGATCCAAAGACTCTTTAAAGCCATCGAAGAAAAACTACAGTCATCTTCATCTCTATCTACTCACGCTGATGCAACCATTTCTATTCGAGGCAAAATTCTTGTTCCTCTGTTGAGTTCCCACCCATTGGCCACCCTCTTCCAGACGCACTCTTTTCTATCCTTGATTTCGGCCGCCTTGACAGGATCGGAGAAAGGAAGAGCAGGGAACAGGAAGGCAGGGGCTCAGAGCTTCCTCTTGCTTGAGTCCTGCCTTGGTTTTTCACTGAAGGCTTTCGCTTTCCGACTCCATGGCTAAGGGGCTTCTTCCGGGTTTCCACTTCCAGATGTCTTGGAACCACTTCCCCTCACTCTTACACCACCACTTTTACTTACCCACCTTCTCAGCAAACAAATCCAGGCCTGGCAACTGTCGTTGGGCCCAGAAAAGCATAAACAAAGCAGGTCCAGGAGTACTGTTCTTAGATGAACCTGCTCCACAAGGATGGACCTTCCCTGGCATCTGGAAACTGGGATTTGGGGACGCTGTCTTCACTGATAAGAGAGGTTCCATCTACTCAAAAATGTGGCCCAGACAACAGGGTCTATATTGATCAGTAGCTGCTGACTTCCGAGAGTCTGGGGTTCTGGCACGTGCTAGGCAGTGACACACTGACAATAAAACATCTTACCACCGTCAAGTCAATTCTGACTTATAAGCACCCATAGGACACAGTAGAACTCGCCCTTGGCTTTCTAAGACTTTCAGTCTTTATAGGAGTAGAGAGCTTATCTTTCTCCTAGGGACCCCTGAGGGCTGGTCAGATTTTAAGATCTCTGGTTCCTCCTTTTCAGAAGATTATAAGCCTACACCTGCCCGGTTTCCCTCCTCAGTCCAGGCCTTGGCATGCTTTCCCATGCCCCGAGTGCACAAAGGTGTCCTGACAGGCAGCCCAGGCACCTCCAGCCCAGCATCCCTGGACACTAATACTATCTGTGTCCAGGGCTTCTCCCTTTCATTTCCCAGATGTCCATCATAGGAGACACACCAGGGGTGTGTCTCTCCCACATGATTCTACTTCAGTTCATAGTTAGAAACCGCGATCACGCCCATCACGGAATCAAACAGCTCTTCCATCATACCCACAAGCTCCAGTGACCAGTGAAAGCACTGACTCACAACATCAGGGGTCGAGCAGTGTTGAACCACATGCCTAAATTTAAATATCCTCCCTAACAGAGAGTTGTAGAAAAACCTCAGAGATGGAGAGTGGAAACGAGTGTGATGTCTGACTGACTGAATGCTATCAAAAAGTCGTTTTGTTTCCACATTTTGGCAGGAGGGAGGTAAAAGAAAGGGCAAAATTTAATCTCCTACAAACTAAATTGCAGTTCTTCAATGGCTCCCATCTGTCATGGTGCATGTTCTGTGTCAACTTGGCAAGGGTAGGCTTCTCAGTGCTGTTGCACAATGTAATGTGATGCCATGCACTGCAATGTTGCTTCTCTCTATCACATGATCTGATGTGTTCAGCCAATCAGCTGAAAGGACCATTTCCTTGGGAGTCGGCCTCCAGAATATTAGTGGATTCTGGAAGCTCTAACTCTGTGTCACTTTTGACCCTGAACTCTTCTTGTCTTCTGACGTAACACTCGCAGGGTGTCAACCAGCAGAAGTTTCTATCCTGCTGCGTGGCCTATGGATTTTAGACAAGACAGTCACATGCTTGTGAGAGTCAATGCTTCCAATTAAATCAACCAACCTCTCACTTTCCTCTATAGGGAATAGAAACTAAGACATTATCCAAATGCTTATTTCAGTGTTAATCAAACCACACCTCCAACCATTGAGGCAACTCAGCATTTCAATCTACAGAATTTCTCCATTGGGTTTCCGAGATCATAGATCTTTATGGGAGCACACCTTTTGCCCATGTAGCAATGAAAGAGTTTGGACCACCAGCCTTCGGTTAGGAGATTATCATTTTACTATAAATACACTGTCATTGAGTCAATTCTGATGCATAGTGACCCTACAGGACAGAGGAGAACTGCCCCCATGAGTTTCCAAGACTAGCTCTTAATAGGAGTATAAAGTCTTATTGGTCTACCTTAAAACTGGCTCGTGGTTTTGAATCACTATGCAACCAGGGATCCATTGTTTAACCGCAGATAATCCTTAAAGCCTTAGCTTTCAATAAGGGGGAGGACATAGTTGTCATGGCATACACACAATAGCTCATTTTTTGATGAGCTAAACTAGATACCTATGGAGTGTTGTGTGACTATTTTTTTAGTTAGTTATTTTCTTCATCATAAAAATCAGGCACTTTGGCTGAGCCCCAGTGGCGCAGTGGTTGTGTGTGGGACTGCAGCCCACTGGGTTGGTGGTTCAAATCCAGCAGCAGCTGTCCAGGAGCAAGACTGGGCTTCTTAGTTCCACCAGAGGGCAGTGATGCCCCCCCAAAAAACCAGGTACTTATTGAAAAGATGTAGAAAAATGAAATTTTACAACCATTGTGTTATAATACAGACAACTACCTCCTGTATTTTGATGTGTTTCTTCCTAAACTAACATATGAATAGGTTTCTATTTGTTTTAGTTCTTCATCTCCTTTCTTAAACTATTAATTTTTATATGGTATAGATTCACATGCCATTATAAGAAGTATTTCAGAAATCTCCTGTATCCTCTACCCAGTTTCTCCCCAGCAGCCATACCATGTGCAATGATAGCAGATAACACAACTAGGAAAGGTGATATTGGCCAATCCAGAGATTACTGGGATTCCACCAATTTTACAAGCAGTCATTGGTGTGTGGGTGAATATTTAGTTACTTGCAATTTTACCAAATGTGTAGATCCCTGTGACCACCATCACAGTTGGGATACAGAACAGTTGCACCTTGAGGATCCCACCTGGCATCCTTGTATAGGATATAAAAGTCCTCTTACTTCTTGAACTCTGGCAACTACACTCTGGTCTGTTCCCCATCTCTAAAATTTTGTAGTTTCAAGAATGCCCAGTAAATTTTGCATTCCCACTTAATCCTAGTCCCCTCTAAGAACAATGAGTTTGCATGACATGGCCCTGCTTGATGCTTATCCTCATGTAGAGATCACTGAAGATATGTTATGACAAAGTTAGTATCCTTTCATATGATTATTTTCTACCTGAGTTTCAACTTTATTGAAATGCCTCTTCATGTCTCTTACTAAAACATGCACACAGAGAAAATCTTGAAAAACAGATCAGGCCCAAAGTATATCAGAAGGGTGGTTTAAGGGGCAAGGTTTCAGCCATTCAGGTCGAGTTTATCATTTTGATCTCCTTTTGTCATCTCCCAACACCCTCTGTCTATTCAGCAAAGGTCAGGACGCCTGTGGCTCCCACACCATGCTCCCAAGAAGTATCTTCATTCTGGCTCACTTGCAAAATAGCAGAAGGTTAGCCAGACATCAACTGACTCAAACCTGGCCATCAACAGAACAATGCACACAGGATGGTGCATTGTCTAGTCCATTAAAGCATTATTTCACAAATGTCAATCAATCCAATTTTTTTTTAAGTTCCTGGATTTTCTGTACTTAATATCTGCAAAACGCCACAAACTCTCTCTGTACTGAAACTCCTGTCAGTGGAGTACTTTCGTGAAATCTCACATAGTGTTGCCCAACCAGCTCTCTCTGATCCTTCAACAACCACTGGGCTTTTCTTGTAATGAAAGCCCCCATTTGCCTTTTGATAATTTCCAGGGCTCATTATACATGTCTGGACCCATGCCTTTTAATAGACTATATGGTTTTCACAAACTTTCTCTCAGCCCCTGTTTTTTCATCTCCTTCATAGGGTCTTCCATGGTACAAAAAAACTTTTTTTCACTTGGTGCGGTTCTGTGGGTCATTTTTTCCTCTTGAGAGTCTAAAAACCATTTGTCTAGTCTATAGATCCTAAAGATTTTTCTCCTAAACGTTTTTGGTTTCCCCTTCCAAGTGTGATGAGTTTATATGTTACATTTCAGGCAATGATCCATTTTGAGTTCATTTTTATAAGGTGTGAGACTTCACTTGAGTTTATTTTACTGCCTCTGGATGCCCAATAATTCCAGCCAGCACTGTTTGTTGAAAAGGCTATGTTTTCTCTGTTGAATTATTTTTGCACCTTGTCAAGAAAATCAATGGAGTATATTTGTATATGGGTCTTTCCTGAGTTCTCTATTCTGTTCTATTTACCCATGTGTCCGTCTCTCTACCAATCACACACGGTATCTATTACCGGAGTCTCTCTGAACCTCC
>PVJH01005575.1:0-90206 GCA_004026705.1 Nesogale talazaci
ATATCCAACAAAATAATTACAATTTAAATAAAACAATGAAATTGTCCATTTCTTTTGCTAAACATAAATCATGGCTTTTAACCATATTCCATATCCTGCCTCTGACTTTTAATCATGTCTCAATCATGCTTCAGTGGTAGGGTCAAAATTGCAGGAGGTTTGTGGCCAGCACCATAAAGACTGAGCCAGAATGGAAGTTTGCACATAAGAACCTCAGAGGACAAGAAGGTGAGCCAATTCATGATTGCCCGACTCCAGAAAAATCTCAGAACAGAAACTGCCCAAAGCTTTTGACTCTTGTGGAAATGTAAACAGGCCAAGGCTAAAACCTACTCACATTTTATTCCCCTCACTTGAATGTGAGGTGGATAATGTGCTTGTTTTAATCCTTTTATGCTGTCAGGTGTCCACAATTTGATTCCAATGGATAGAGACGCCATGTCACAAAGTAGAGCTACCTACAGGGTTTTCTAGTTTGTATTCTTTATGAGAGGAGCCTTGGTAGCAACGTGGTCACAGCATTCCATTGCTAACCAGTGGACATCTTTAACCTACCAGGGAGAAAGTGAGATGGCAGTCTACTTTCATACAAATTGACCATCTTGGAAACCCAGGGGAGCAAGTTATGCACTACCCTACTGGGGCTCTGTGAGTCGAAATCTCCGCACCTGCAGTCACTTTGGTTGGATTAATTTACAAAAGTAGGCCACCAGGCCTGTCTCTTGTGGAGTAACTGGGTGGGTTTGATCTTTTCATTAGCAAAGGCTCTTTTATTTTACCCTTAAGTTCTTTTTTTCTGGGGGGACGGGGGGCATCACTGCTCTCTGGTGGTGGGAGTAGGAGCCCCAGCCCCACTGCTGGAATTGAACCTCTGTCCCAGTGGGCCACAGTCCCGCGCACAACCACTATGCCACCGGGGCTCAGCCCTCTACCCTTATGTTCTTAATGCATGCTTTTTAGTTTTATTTAATTTGGGATGGAAAGTAATCGCAGAGACACAGATGTGACAAGACTTTATTTTCCCACAACAAAAAGGAAAAAAAAATTGCAGACCTAGGAATTATTCAAATGTGTCTCTAATTTTAGGACCACGTGAAAGAGACTACATGCTCTGTCAAGTAAGCATTGGATAGGTAACTGCAAGGTGGGTGGTTCCAACTCACAAGCTATTCCATGGGAGAAAGATGAGGGGGTCTGCGCTAGCAAACAATTACAGCATGGGATCACTCCGGGTCAGCACTGATTTGATGACTTGGATGGCCAGACACATTGAACTGCTAACCACAAAGTTCATGGTTCACACACACTCGTTACTCCGTGGGAGCAGCATGATGAGACTGCCTCCTCCAGTAGAGATGGGCAGTCATGGAAACCCTGAGGGCAGATATACTCTGTCCTACAGGGCAGCTCTGAGACAGACTCCAGTTGATGGTAGTGGAACATTCAGGAAGCGCCATGAGTAGAGGGCTTGAATTAATATCCTATATATAGTAGTTTTAGTTAATATCTTTAGTTGAACAAGTAAATGTGATTGGAGATTTCTAACTAGCAAGACACACAATAATTATAGTCAAGTCTTGTATTTGACTATATTTCAGATCTTAGTGAAGTTCTAATAACTGTGTGGCATACTAGATTAAGTGTTCACCTATTTATGGATTATTTGGAACTATATTATAGTTGGAAGAAAGGCCTGATTATTTCTCCCCAAAGATCACAACCTTTCGAAAACACTGCAGAACACTTTCTAATTTGTACACACAGGGTACATCATGAATTAGAATGAGCTCAGCTTCAGCCGGTTGGTTTCAGACTATCTGTGTTAAGTGGTAAATGCATAGAGAGTCATGGTGCACGGCACTCTAGTGGCTCTATCTTTTCCCTCAGATCTTGATTTTAGTAACCTTGGGTGGCACAACCATGTAGATGCTAGATACTAGAGGAAAAGTTACAAGTTAGAACTTGGTCAGGAGCATCTTGGAAGACAGGTCTGGCTATCTGCTTCCAAAACATCCCCACCCCAACCACCACAGGGCACAGAGGCACTCCACACACGCGGGGTCACGTGAGTTGGGAGGAATAGACTCAGTTTCAACTAACAACAAGGTCAGCAGACTTCATTTTACCTAGACTGAGCATGCTCACCTATGTTTTTATACAATTACCCATTGAAATCAAAAGCCCCCATTTGATAAACTTCCCCCCTCAGCTATCTCTCCAATAGCTGTCAGATAATCCCAATCACTCAGCAAATGATTAGAAATGCAATGCTAAAATATTCTGATAATCTAACTCTAAAAAAAAAAGTGTAAGTCATAATTGATTTAATGAGGTATTGACTGATTTTGAAAATAATTTCTTGTTTCATTTCATGTATTTATAAGCCTTATTGAGACTTATAAATAAAAGAGTGCTGTAATAATAATTTTCATTCTCTACAGCCATTGAATACTTTAATGATTTTGTTTATTGCTAGATGATAGCAATATATTCATTGTCTTTCGATGCTTGAGATACGGAGCTTTGTTTTTACATTTAATTATCACAATAACCCTCTAACAGGAGTACTGTCTCCTTCAATTTATGGATGAGATGCTTGAGGTAGATGATCTTATTTTCAAATGATTTTACATGAAGCTGTATTATAAATTTTAAAAAGCAGATAAATGTTTTCAAATGATTTGACATAAATATGAAACTCCTAATGTTTTCATAACTATAGAGATAATTATCAGGGTTTTGATTTAAGAATTAAGACTGTACATGGAGCTCAGGTTGACAGATAAAGGACAGAGAAAAATAATTTACCTCTATCTGACCAAGAGTTGACATGGAAATTTCATTTTACTCTCCAGATATAGCTGTAATTGCACGGGTAGTGGATTCACAGGGACACACTGTGAGACCGTGATGCCTCCATGTTGGTCAAAACCCTGTCATCATAACGCTATATGTGAGAACAGCTTTGACAATTACATTTGTCACTGCTGACCTGGTAAGTGACAGAATGCCTTCCATCAATTTTTTTCCTCTCATAGAATAGTAACAAATCTTTCATATAAAACAGAAATAAACACTTCTTGTTGTTAAAAGTTCAAAACCATCTTTCTTTAGCTATCATTGTTTAATTTAATTGTATTTTTCACTATTCGCACATACCTATTGCTATACTGATTTTTTAAAGCAGACTACCAATACGCCCAATGATAAGAACATTTTCAAGAAAAAAAGAGTGAGAAAGACGGGGGTGGGGTTGTGAATTCAGTGAGAAGATAAAATTCAGCGTCTTGCAGATAAAAGAAAATCATAAGCAGCTGTTTACTTTGCCTCACAACTATTGTTTTAGACATCTGGAATGTATAGAAACCCGATTAAATAATGATGAAATCTAAGAGGCTTATCTTTTAATTCATATAGTTGGTCCATGTGACTTTCATGATAACCAGAATTTAGAATGGTGTTCTAGAAATAGTATTCTTCTATGAACACATATTTTTACCATCTTTTTAAAAAAAATCATTTTATTGGGGGTTCATACAACTCCCATCACATCCACTGTATGCAAAGCATATTTGTACACTTGCTGCCATCATCATTCTCAAAACATTTTCTTCCCACTTCAGCCCCTGGTATCAGCTCCTCATACTGCTCCCCCCTTCCCCATGAACCCTCAATAATTTAAAAATTATTATTATTTTGTCATATCCTACTCTGTCTGATGTCTTTCTTCACCCACTTTCCTGTTGTCCATACCCCAGGAAGAAGGCCATATATAGATCCTTCAAGTTGGTTCTCCCTATCTATCCCCTTCCCTCCACCTTCCAGTGTTGCCACTCTCACCACAGGTCCTGAAGGGACCATCTGTCTTGGGTCCCCATGTTTCTGGTTCCTATCTATACCAGTGTGCATCCTTTGGTCTAGCTGGATTTGTAAGGTAGAATTGGGGTGATGATAGTGGGGTGGTGGGGAGGAGAGGAAGCATTTAAGAACTACAGAAAAGTTGCATATATCTTTGTTGCTACACTGTACCTTGACTGGTTCTTCTCCTCCCTGTGACACCCCCTGTAAGGGGATGTTTCTTCGCCTATTGCTGAGCTTTGGATCCCCAATCTGTACTCTCTCTCATTTACAGTGATATAATTTTTAGTTCTTTGATGCCTGATCCCTGATCCCTTCGACACCTTGAGGTCACACAGGCTGGTGTGTTTCTTCCATGTGGGCTTTGTTGTTTCTGAACTAGATGGTCGCTTGTTTACTTTCAAGTCTTTAAGACCCCAGACGCTATATCTTTTGATAGCTGGACACCATCAGCTTTCTTCACCACACTTGTTTATGCACACATTTGTCTTCAGCGATCCTATTAGAAAGGTGGACACACAATGATATGATTTTTAGCTCTCTGATGCTTATATCTACTCCCTTTGATACCTTGTGGTCACACAGGCTAGTGTACTTCTTCCATGTGGACCTCGTTGCTTCTGAGTGAAATGGTCATTTATTTGCTTTCAAACCTTGAAGACCCTAGACACTATATCTTTTGATAGACAGACACCATCTACCTTCTTCACCAGTTTCGCTTAGGCACACATTTGTCTTCAGTGATCGTGTTGGGAAGGTGAGCAGCTATGAACACATATTGTTGATACCTAAATAAGAAGAAAATGGTGTTTAACGATTTAGTCACTGGTAATGTTAATTTTGCAAGCAATCTCTTTGACATTTTAAATTAAATTCTCTCTATAATTTCACTAATGGAAATAAAAGACATCACATCTCTCTTTTCTCTTATCTGCTGAAAAAAATGATAAATTAATGACTATACAAAATTTGCTTGCATAAGCTCAGAGTCTCTGCATGGTTGCAAATGGTTAATGGCTCAGTGAATAACTGTGAACTTGAAAATCAGGGTCCAGCCAGAGTTATCTCAAAAGAGAGGCCTGGTCATCTACTTTACTGCCAGTGAAAGCCCTACAGAACACAGTTCTCTGACATTTCGGAGTTGAATGAGGTGGAAGCAACTCACTGTCCATTGGATTTCCAGCTAGCTAAGGCAAAGGCCTCTCTCTATTTCTATCGTCCTATTTGCTTTTTTTTCTTAAGGAAAGGTAGAATCTAATTGTTGGGGAGGAAAAGGGAACTGGAATCACTTGGTGTGATAGTAGGTTCTGATAGAGCTGCTTAAGGAACTTTTCGTACTTTTTATTAAATATATGTTTATAGATAAGAAAGAAAAAGTAAAATATAAAAAAGTAAGCTTAGGATTATCTTTTGACTTAGAAATCTCTATCATGGGTCCTTGCATTTTCGGATAATTCATTAATATAGTTACTATCCTATGGTGGTTATTTGACTTAATTACTACAAATTTTCCAAAATAAATTGCTACAAATCTTGTCAACAACTGACACTCAGGGAGGGCTCTTGATGAAAGGTAAAGAATGGGCAATCTGGGGAGTAAAAGAAGTCCACACATACTATATGAGTGAACCTGAATGAGTTGCCTCTTATTCTTTAAGCCCCACAGCTGCTGTTGGGTGCTATTGAATTGATTCTACATTACAGAGTCCTTAGGTGACTGAGAAGCAGATTCCTATGGGGTTTCCCAGGTAGCACTTTTCCTGGAAGGAAAATCACCAGATCTTTTCTCCTGAGGAGCCAGTGATGAATTCACCACTGAAAACCTAACTATTGTACCACCAGGGCTTCTTTGGCAAAAGTTAGGCATTCAAAAATGAGCAAATGATCACCAAAATCAAGTTTTATATCAGAAGGTGTGAATTAGATATTAGATATGTCTTTTGCACCCTCTGAAGGGTCTGTCCTGCTGTCCTATATTTGCAAAAAACCTACCTAACAAGACAAATGAGTAAGTATTCTATTCATTCCTGGACTCAAGCCTCCAATCCACATGGACTCTGGTTTACACAAAGGCCTTGTTTTTCCTTCTCAGAAACTGAAAATCTGGCAAGGAGTCAATGTACAGAAATGTAGATAGTGCAGTGTTAGGTATGAGAAGAAGCTATGGGGGGCTGTAACAGGAAGTATGGAGAGCACAGTCTCTGACTTATTTTAAGACTTGAGGAATGCGAGGCTTTTACTCACTGACTGACACGTTCTTTTAAGCTTGATCTCAGTTTCCTCATCCCTGGAGACTTCAGATGTAGAGCAGAGACGACAGTAATATCTGTCTCATGAAATCATTCTGAACTTAAGCCTCAAATAACATACATGAAGTTCCTATCTTAGTTCTGTCCTTTTGAACTCCTCAATAAATATTAATTAGGCACCAAAATTAGAAGGGTCATCATTCTAGGCCTTGTGATTAACATGTAGTAGTGCAATATTTACTTAAGGAAGAAGAAAAGAAGGTGACTAATAAAGAAAGAAGGAAGCAATAGAAGCAAGCATTTGCCCATTAAAAAGAACATGCGTAATTGTGGAACTTTGCAATTATTCAAAACCCAATGGACCATGTAGGCATAGAAGTAGAGAGATAGCAGTGGGGAACAATAATGAAACCAGATTGGGTGGTTACTTTTCTAGCCTAAAAATGTTGGGACAGGGATCTGCATAATCAGATCTGTTACATTAAAAAGAGCTTTCTGACTACCATACGACCCAACAATGCCACATAGTTATGTCCCCTAAAGACTTATAAGCAGAGACTCAAAAAGAAAAATAGACATTAATGGTCATTGCAGCATTATAAACAATAGTCAAAAAGGAGAAACAGCCTACATGCCCATCAACAGATGAATGAGTAAAAAAACACAAAGCGGTGGTGATACATCCAATAATGTCCAACTCAGTCAGTAGGAGAACTATATGATTAATATATTCTACAGAACACTACAGCTATCCCCAAGTTCTTGTTTTTCCTGCTAGCCAACACTTTTCATTGATGACAAAGTAAAAAGCCTACTATATAATTATTTTGCACATTTGCAACATAATGATAGCAGTATCAAATGCTAACATGTTGGGCAAGAGTAAGACTGGCTGTGATGGTTAACATCATGTCATCTTTGGTTTCTCTTTCATTGTCATTGGTGATGGCTCATAGTGACCCCTCTGTGAATTTCAGAGACTGTAACCCTTTACAGGAGAAAAAAGACCAGTCTTTCTTCTGAGAAGCTACCGGTAGTTTTGAAACGCCAACCACACAGGTCACAGCCGAACATGTAACTACTACACCACCACAGCTCCATTTCTCAGTGGGTTGGCAATTATTTAATGGTGTCATTTGGCAGATATGTAATGACGTAGTCCTCAGTTTTATGATTTTATGTAGTCATCCTTTAGTTTTGCATAATGCCAATTTTTGCAGCACAATTTGATCTTTGGAATTTTGTCCTGTCAATAAGTGAGAGTGGATGCATGCTGAGTGAAATAAGGCAATCAAAAAAGAACAAATCTTGTATGACCTCACATCTAAAAAGTCAAGAAATATAGAGAACCAAGTGTATTAGTGGCTACCTGGGGTGAAAGGAAGGGGGATACAAAAATTACATTGATTAGTTTGTATAATCAGAAAACTAAACTTTAAGCACCTCAATAACAAAAACAATCAGTCCTAATAAATAATTACTGTAAAAAATGTGCACCTGTTAAAAATTAAATTGGTAAAAAATGTGTTACAGATACGAAGGGCCTTTAGAAAGATTGTGGAAAAATAAGATGGAAACATAATGTAATATTTCCTTGAACTTTTTGAAGCCTATTTGTATTTTACAATAATAATGAAAATTAAACAGGAGTAGCTACTGAAGTTGCTAATGTACAATCAAATATCTCATGGGGTTTATTCCCTTGGTTTGTGCCTTTAGAGTCATAGGACATCCCAGTTAATTGGCCTAGTAACATATTTAGTGTCTCTGTTTCACCTTCAGTATCATCTGAGATGTTAAAAGGTAGTAATCAGCCATCCAAGATGTAACTGCTCGCTTTACCTGGAACAGCAGAGGATGAAGACAAATCAGAAAAGAAACAAACTGACTGAAAAACTGGAGACTATGGAACATGTGGCTGCTTGTCTCCTAGAAGAACTGCCTCCATTGCCTTCAGACTAGAAGAGCTGCATGGTCCCCAGCTACTTCTAATGACTATTTTGATCAAATATCACAAACAAGAATCTTGACCCTAAAGTGGAAAGTGAAGGACACAATGTCAATTCTCAAGGACTCTAGACTTTCTAAAGCCATTGAAAATGTCTGAACCACTGGAATATTTGCCTTGAGATCAACCTACTAACCTTTTAAGCCATCCTCAAAGTGGGCAACGGTTTAGTAAACTAGTTTTTGTTGTTGTTGTTGTTGTTTTTTAGGGACCACTGATGTTTATTTTGCAAACAAAACCACTGGGGATGTTGCCTGTTGACACCTCGGGATCACACTGGGACACCAGGTGGGACGAGGAGTTGGGCTGTTACAGGATCACAAAGCTGGGGTTGCCAACAGGTGTCGGGCAGGTCTGGCTTGGCTGCGGGGGCAGCTCTAATGAAGCGGTGAGGCCCTGCAAGGCTGGGCTGAGGCCTGGGGCCGTGGCCTCCACACTAATAGCAGGGCTCTCATTGGACAACTGGGCTCTGCCTGCCCGGCTTATTTGGCGAGAGGATTTCTGAACTTCTGGCCGGCAAACTTCACTTTGCTGCCCAGCTCCTCTTCAATTCTGAGGATCTGGTTGTACTTGGCCAGGCGCTCAGCTCGGCATGGCGCACCAGTCTTGATCTGTCCAGTGCAGAGTCCCACCACCAGGTAAGCAACGAAGGTATCTTCGGTCTCCCCAGAACAATGTGACACCATGATGCCCCACCCGTTGGACTGGGCCAGCTTGCACGCCTGCTGAGACTCGGTCACAGAGCCGATCTGGTTCACTTTGAGCCGGAGGCAGTTGGACGACTTCTCACCCACGGCTTCGGTGATCCGCTTTGGGTTAGTCACCGTGAGATCGTCCCCGACCACCTGGATCCCTGAACTGGCAGTGAACTTTGGCCAAGTGTCCCAGTCATCCTGGTCGAAGGGGTCTTCAATGGACACCACTGGGTAGTCCTTGATGAAGGACTTGTACAGGTCTGCCAGTTGGTCAGGTGAGATGTACCTGCTGGGGTCATCAGGAGACTTGAAGTCTAGGTCGTACTTCCCAGACCGGAAGAACTCGGAGGCAGCTCCGTCCTTGCCAATCACCACCTTGTCGGTGTAGCCCGCATTCCCAATGGCATTCTTCAGCAGCTCCAGGGCTTCTTTGTTCTCCAAGATGTTGGGGGGAAATCCACCTTCATCGCCGACGTTGGTGGCGTCCTTGCCGTACTTCTCCTTGATGACGTTCTTCAGGTTGTGGTACACCTCGGCCCCGATGCGTATGGCTTCCTTGGAGTTGGCGGCTCTGACGGGGAGGATCATGAACCCCTGAATGGCCAGTTTGTTGCCGGCGTGGGAGCCGCCTTTGACCACATTGAAAGCCGGAACTGGCAGGATAACTTCAGAATTGCCAGCCAAGCCAGCAATGTGATGGGAGAGGGGGACCCCCTTCTCAACAGCTCCAGCCTTGCACAAGTCACGGACACGCCCAGAATGGCATTTGCACCAAATTTTGATTTGTTCTCAGTCCTGACCATCTCGGTCATCAGTTTGTCGATCTTCTCCTGTTCCGTAACATTCAGTTTCTTGTTAACCAGGGCAGGCACAATTGTTTTATTGATGTGCTCAACAGCCTCGGAGACACCTTTGCCCAGATACTGGGTCTTATCATTGTCCCGGAGCTCCAGGGCCTCGTAGATCACCGTTGAGGCCACGCTGGGCACGGCAGCTCTGAAGAGCCCTTTGGCGGTGTAAAGTGGGATTTCCATGGGAGTCTAAGATCTCTCTGGAGTGAATTTTCAGGTTAGACATGATGGATTTCTGGTCGCTGGTTCTCCTCGCCCAGGAAGGAAGCAGAGGAAGCTGCGGACACCAAGAGCATAGTAGTCTAGTAAACAAGTTTTAAAAGATCTGTTTTCCACATTGTATTTCTTTTAAGAACTATCAACATGGGGTCAGATTGACAGGAGCAAGTTGAAATATTGGACAATAACTTTAGAGAGCATGCAGGTTTATGACAAGAAAGAAGGAACAACTAAGAAAGGAGGGTGAGACTAGTTGCACAACTTGAAAAATGTAATGTCAGTAAAACATACATGTAGAAAGCATTGAATTGGTGGATACTTTACCTGGCATATTCTTAACAATAACTCAATAAATAGGGTTTAGAACGGGAAAGAAAGATTTCTGGCATGCTAATGGGAACAAAATGTGGTAGTTACATAATCTGGTGTCAACTTTAGATGACTAAAAATGAAAGGGTGGAGTTTAGCCTGCCAGTCAGTTCGCAACTTGATGACCTCCTTTTGAGGCACTTTGTAAATAAATAGCTCACTGGAGTTGGGACACACACTCCCTTTGAGACATTCCTGCTGACAAGATACATGGAGCTCTGCTAGTGCCCGGGAGCTGGAGGAGCTATATGGGGTCCCCTGCCAGCTGTGATTTTTCCGCATTCGGTGACATTGCATGTGTTGAGTGAGTCTGAAGAGGAAATTATAGACTGGTAGCAGATATATGGGCTAATGTCAAACTTATGAACTTGATCTCAAGTGGGCTGGGATGTTTTCTTAATACACAATTACTCTTTGGTATAAGATTCTCTATTACACACTTACGAGTGTCTATGAATTTGTTTCTCTAGTCAACCCAGACTAATGCACAAGAGTCAGAGAATTCAGTCGAAGAGCTCTAAGTAATTTAAATGAGATAGCAGCAATAAAGCAACAACAGTAATATAAATGTAATTGAGGAAATTACCGTTTAAGAATCACTTAGGTGATGAAAATAAGATGGGGAATTAAATAAGAATCATTGATTGCAAACAGTTCTGTTCCTGGGTTTCTACCATAGGTCTTTGAATACATGGCAAACTTGCCTGGAGAGAAGATTTAGAATATCTTTGTACCCTGTTCTCATTGATTATAAAAGTACATAAAAATGTGCATAATCCTCCAAATTAGTATAGATATTTAGCAAAAATAGAATGTTTCTTTGGATCTTGAAACCACTTGCACTCAAGGCAATAGTGAGAAGTCAGTGCTATAATCACCTAGGATATTCATTTCAAAATAATTAATTACAAGAAGTGTTGATTACCTTAACCACCAACTTTTCTAGTTTTTTCATTACCCAAATATACTTTAATTTACTAAACAAAGCAAAACCAGAAACATTCTCTAAGAGCCCTGGGGCCTTGATCCAAAGAAATTGTTGTTTCTTTGTACAGAGTTTTATAGAAAAACCTGTTAAAACTATTGAATCTAGCTTTGACTGAAGGAGTCTATTTATAGACAAGGTTAAAGGGAGCTACAAATAAAATCCCCACAGGACCCCAGTGGTAGGGACACGACTGGCAAGGCAATAAATCAGAACCTTTCTAATGTTCACAATATGAATGAGATAATGCACAAGCCAGAAAAGCACACATGTATTTATGGCAATCCTAAATTATTTCCTAACCTAAGCTATGTCTGTGTGAGTCTTGAGACTTAAAGTAAGAAGAAACTTTAAAATAATCCAAGAAAATTTCTTCACTGAGATCATTGTAGCCCAACAAGCCCTAGTTTATATTAAATGAATACTTAGATATATATTATCTTTCAGTAGGACATAAAAATATTTAGAAGTTGACATCGGTTTTAAGAGACCAGAGGGCCCCTTAGGGGTTTTCTATAAAGTATTCTGGGATCTTGTTCTAACATGTGATTTTAGTTTCCCCCGTCAACTATAAGCTTCATCTTCAGATGACTGAGAAAGGCCCCAAGAGTAATATGTAACAAATTTATTATGCT
The DNA here is from genome assembly GCA_004026705.1 of Nesogale talazaci. Classification (NCBI taxonomy): domain Eukaryota; kingdom Metazoa; phylum Chordata; class Mammalia; order Afrosoricida; family Tenrecidae; genus Nesogale; species Nesogale talazaci. Next base: position 11,870 of record PVJH01005575.1, read on the forward strand.
ATTGAGCATCAGAATTTATATTGTGGTCATACTTCATATAGTTCATGTGTTTGTAGTTCATATGTAATATGAACTCATTCATATTTTTATTAAAATTACATAGAAGGGTGACCGAGAAGATGATGGTATACACTGATCTAAGATTCTGAGTGTCCCACACAAGTACCAAAAAGCAACTTGAAATCTCTGCTCCCAACTCTGTGAGTGTTCTGCAGAGTTTACCCCTGTGGCAGCACTAGTACAAATGGAAACAAACAAACAAAACCTTCAAACTCCAACCCACTGCCATTGAGTCAAGTCCAACTCGCAGCAACCGTAAGGACAGAGCTGTGAGCGTCTGAGACGGTAGCTCTTTATGGGCGTGACAGCCTCATCTTTCTCCCAAGGAGAGGCGAGTGGTTTCAAAGTGCAACACGACTCAGGAACGACTATGCCACTGAAGCTCCTTGGATATTCTTTTTCATTTTTTTTCCTCCCAGGATCTTGTTCTGGGACATCATTCATGGCAAAGGCTTCCTGGAATCCAACCACGGTGTGTGCTCTCAGTGGGGATCACTCTCTGGTTTGGCAGTGAACAGGGTACACTTTGCTGATGAACCAGAGTGTGTCTGTTCTGATCCATTGGGAACAGCCTGCAAGAATGAAGCCCCCGAATAGTCTGAATTGGCGCTCATGGCATGGGGAGTGTTCCTGTGAACCAAGACTCAAGACTGTGACCACTTGATTTTATTAGAAAATAGAATGTCCAAAGCATTGTGTGAATGGAAGTGGGGGGGGGGGGGTTGAAAAAAGACACATATGTCCAGAATAAACATATTGTAATATTTTAATGCATTGTTTTTTCTGTTTGCTTCTTAAACTCACAAGACATATAAAAAATAAAACTGGAAATAATGACCCATTTAAAAGGAAAAGAATAAGGCAATAAAATGTCCTCAGTAGAAACTCAGAAAACTGACAGAATAGATGCCTTTAAATGAATAGTAGAAATCTCCATTAATGAAAGGAAAACGTGATCAATGAACTAAAGAAATCAGGAAGACAATACACGAACAAAACAAGACTAACAATAAAAAAAAATACACACTCTTGCAGACATGGCACTGCCTTTATGAATGAGTGTTATTAAAAATGTGTCCTATTCCTAACCCTCATTGTTCTTGTAAGTCGTGTCACTTAAGCAGTTAATCTGTACAAGTCAACAATTCATGCATTGTGGTTCATCACCAGTCTATACTTGTAAAATTTCCTTTGCTCAACAGTGTTTTAAATTCTATAATGCAGGCTAAATAAATATTATCAATAGAATTACCTTGTGTCCAATGGGGATGATTTCTAATGCTATCTGAATAAATTAATAATGATGTCTCAAAGGTGAACCAGAGACATATGCTGATATATGCTGTGAATAGCCGTTATCTTTAAGCAAAGACACCAATAGGTTGGAAGTAAAAGGGTTGAAAAGAAGTCCATATGAACCTTGCCCAATGCATTCAGCTGCCATCTGCAATATCAGCAGTTTGAAGCCACCAACTGATAGTCAGGAGAAAGATAGGGATTTATATTCCTGCAAAGAATTATAATTTCAGAAATATATAGGGATAGTTGTACCGTGACCTATAGGGTTGCTAAATACCAAAATATAAGAAGAAAACATTACAGAATTTGAAGAAAAAATAAAGTTCTACATTAATAGAAACTGTAATATGCCAGTTTGAATAATGAGGAAATCAACAGGTCGAGGCTTATAACAACACTAAATCAATTAGCTCCAACAGTTTTATGAGTAGTTATATGAGTATGTAGGCTATTTCACCCAACAACACTACAATAATCATTTTTCTCTATGCAGATGTATCACTCTTCGGGTTAGACCATTTATTAGGTCACAAAACACATCTAAACTAACTTAAAATATTGGCATCTACAAAGTACCTTATCCAACCACATTAGAATGAAACAAGAAATTAATTAAGGAAGGAAAAATTGAAAATTCACAAATATAGAAATTAAATAACACAGTGTTAACCAACCAATACATAAAGGAAGAAATAAGAACAAATCAGAAAATCTTTATAATCAAATAAAAATTAAAGTACAACATATCAAGAGTATAGACTGCAGCAAAAGGAGGACCATATTCAGAGAGAAACTTAGAAAGAAGAGTGAGCATAATGGTTTAATATCCAAAATGTAAAAATAATTCTAAAAAAATAAACAACGAAAACAATCCAATACAAAAATATGCAAAGGATTTGAATAAACATTCCTCTAAAGAAGATATCCAAATGGCAAATAAGTATATGAAAAGGTGCTGAACATATCTAGTCCTGGTTACCGTTAGGTTCTGTAGAGTGTATTTTAGGTAATGGCAACCCAGTGAGCCCAGAATGAAACACTGCCCAGTCCTATGACATCCTCACAATTGAAATGTTCACGTCAGTTTTTCAGCTGCTATGTCAATGGATCTCTTTGAGGGTTTTCCTCCTTTCTGTAGACTCTACCAAGCATGATGTCATTTACCAGGGACTTGTCTCTCCTTATAGCATATCCAAAGTGAGAATAGTTCTCATGTCTAAGGAACATTCTGGCCATACTTTACTCAAGATGAATTTGTTTGTTCTTCTGACAGTCTATGGTTCAATATTTTTCACCAACACCACAAGCCAAAGGCATCAATTCTTCTCTGGTCTTCATTGTTCATCTTTCATATACATATGAGGTAATAGAAAATTCACTTGGACCAGATACACAATATTCATTAAAGTGACACCTTTGCTCTTTAAGAAGGTCTTTGCTTAGTCTTTGCACAGATTCCACATAAGAACAATGAATGGTCTTAAATTCTCAGGCTTCACAATATGGTCTATAAATTTTTGTGATTTACCTAGTTAAATGCCTTTGTATAGTCATAAAACAAAAGTAAACATCATACTGTTATTCTCTACTTTGAATTAAAACCCATCTATTGCCACCAATGATACATCTTTTCTTCCATGCCCTCTTCTGGATCTAGCTACGATTTCTGGCAGCTGTCCATTAGTGTACTTCTGCATTTGCTTTTTGAATGATCTCCAGCATAATTTTACTTGTGTGTGATATTGGTGATATTGTTAGATAATTTCTCCATTCTGTTGGGCCACCTTTCTTTGGAATAGACACAAATATGGATCTGTTCCAGTTAGTTGTCCAGAGATTTGTATCCCAGATCTCTTAGTGTAGAAAAATGAGTGGTTCCAGTTCTCCATCAGTTTGTGGAAATATTTCAATTGATATTCCTCCAATATCTGGAGCATTGTCTTACATTAATGCCTCTTGTACTTTTTTCACTACCTTTATCATATGCTAACTCTCAAAGTGGTTTAATGTCTACCAGTTCTTTTTGGTACAACGACTATATCCCTTCCATTTTCTTTTGTTGCTTCCTGTATTGTTCAATATTTGACCACTAGATGCTTCAATAATTTCTTCATTTCTTTTATTTTGAGAAATGCTGAATATGTTTTTCCTTTTTTCCTTTCGAACTACAAATATCTACACATTTCATCATATTTTGTTTCTTTCTACCTGCCCTCTGAAATCTGCTGTTCAGCCCTTTTATTTCGTTATTTCCCCTATCTTATTTAACCACTCTCTATTTAAGAACAAGTGTCAGAATCTCATGAGGGAGATGCAAAACAAAACTGCACTGACACACCATTTCATAACCATTAATCCCAGGAGGCACTATAGTTAAGTGTTAGGCTACTAACTGAAAGGTATGGAGTTAGAATCTAACAGGGATGAGGGAGAAAAAAAAAGTTACACTCTACTAGGGTTGAGCTGCCAAGCTGCTCAAATAAAGGTTACAGCTGATAGGAAAAATCTGTGCAGAACAGAAAGGACGAAAGGACCATCCCCACTAGGAGAAACAACTTCCTTCACTGATCCTTGGCGCTAAAGGAGACAACACTGGAGACACAGTGCAGGAATTGCACCCACTCTGACACTGAAGCAAAACACTAAGAGCGTGCAACAGAAAAGTATTAAGGTAGCAGATGGACATTGGGTTTTCACTCAAGTACTCCCTCAATGCAAGAGCACTTTGTTCTATTAAACTGGCATTCCATGACATTCACCTCCCCGACCCCATCGCTGAAGACAAAGCAGATGCACAAGCAAATGAGGTGAAGAAAGCTGATGGTGCTTGGCTATCTAAAGACATAGCATCGGGGTCTTAGAAGCTTAAAGATAAACAAGCAGCCATCTAGCTGAGAAGCAACAAAGCCCACATGGAAGAAGCACACCAGCCTTTATGATCATGAAGTGTCAATAGGATCAGATTCAAAGAACAAAAATTCATATCATTGTGAATGAGGGTGAGTGTGGAGTGGAGACCCAAAGTCCATTTGTAGGCAACTGGACATCTCCTTACAGAATGGTTGCAGAGAGATTAGCCAGTCAGGGTGCAGTATAGCACTGATTAGATATATATCTTTCCTTAAGTTCTTGAATGCTTTCCCCCACCTCACCTCCCACAATATCATGATCCCAATTCTACCTTACAAATCCGGCTAGAACAGAGGATGTACACTGGAAAAAATCAGGCTGGAAACACAGGGAATCCAGGACAGATAAACCCCTCAGGATCTATAAGGATAATAGAAATGACAGGAGGGTAAGGGGAAAGTGGGGGCATTGGGGAGAGGGAACCAATTGCAATGATCTACATATAACCCCCTCCCTGGGGGATGGACATCAGACAGTGTAAGACATGAAAATATAATGATAATTGAGGGAAAGTGGAGGAGGGAGGAGAAAAAAATGAGAAACTGATGACAAGGGCTCAAGTAGAAAGAAAATATTTTGAGAATGATGATGGCAACAAATGTACAAAAATGCGTAACACAATAAATGTGTGTATGGATTGTGATAAGAGTTGTACTAGCCTCAAATAAAATGATTTTAAAAGAGAAAGAAAAATGTGTGCACAAAACCTCTGTTTAATGATCTCATATGCATATGAAAGCTGGACAACAAATGAAGATTCCCAAAGACTTGATAGCCTGGAATTACGGTGTGAAGGAAGAATATTGCGCATAGCATGGGCTATCAGGAGATCAGAAAGATCTATATTGAAGGAAGTACAGCAGAATGCTCCTCAGAAACAAGGATGCTGAGATTTCATTTAATATACTTTCATTTAATATCAGGAGAGATGTCCTTGGAAAGGACATCATGATTGGACAGTAGAGAGTCTGAAAAAAGAGGAAAAAAAAGAGGAAGACTCTCAAAGAGACTGATTGCAACTGTGGCTGCAATAATGGACTATTATACCATGTGTGAGGACAACACAGTACAGGAAAATGTTTTAAATCATCATATTGCTTTTTTTAAATCATCATTATAGCTTTTATAACATTCCATGCATCAATTGTATCAAGCATATTTGTACTTTTGTTGCCATCATTATTTCTAAAACATTTTCTTTCTACTTGAACCCTTGGTATAAGCTTCACTTTTTTTTCTCCTCTCTCCTCCACCTTCCCATCCTCATTAGTCCTTGATCAATTATATACTGTTATTATTATTTTACATCTTACAAAGTCCATTGTCTCCCTTCACCAATCTTTCAGTTATTCATCCTCTTCTAAGGAGGGGAGGCTATATATCCAACCTTATGATGGGATCCTTCTTTTCTCCTTCCCCCTCCTTGACCATCCTTATACAATCATGATATCACTACTTCCACTACTTATCTGAGGGGCTTCTCTGTCCTGAATTTCATATGTCCTGTGCTCTTATCTTTAGCAATGATAAATCTGGTCTAGCCAAATTCGTAAGGCAAAACTGGGTCATGGTAGTGGGGTATAGGAAGCATTAAAGAACTAGAGGAATGATGTGTGTTTCATTGGTGCTGTACCTTGGTTGAATTGTCCCTTCCTTATTAACCTTCTGTGAGGGGATATCCAACTTTGTACAGATGGGTTTTGGGTCTCACACGTTCACATTGACATAATTGCTTTTTAGGGATCATTTGATACCTGATCCCCTTTGACACCTCATGATCCTACAGGGTGGCATGCTTCTTCCATGTGGGCTTATTTGCTTCTGTGTGCCTTTAAGACCCAAGATGCTGCATCTTTTGATAGCTGGGCACCATCCGCTTTCTTCACCACATTTGCTTATGTATCCATGTTGTCTTCAGCGATCCTGTGGGGAAGGTGAAGCTCAATATTATAACATAGTGTTCTTGTGTTAAGGGGTAGAGGCCCAAAGCAGGAGAACGTTTTACTCATTCTGAATCTGCAGTGACTCACCAGCACCTGAAAATGACAACATTGGTCATAATACATGAGTTAGATCTATATTATTGTTATTATGATCGATAGATTGTCCAAGTAAAAAAGCAAGTTAATGAAGGATATATAGTTACACAATGCCACCCCATTATAAACACATACACGTGTTTAATGATGTGCTCATCTGTTGGGTGTCATGGAGTTGGTGCAGACCCATAGCAACTCTGTGCACCACAGAATGAAATATTGCCTGGCCTGCATCAGTCCCAAAATTGTTCCTTTGCCTGTGCCTCCTTATTGAATGTTGAACTTTCACATGCACAGGAAGCAATGCAGGGTAGCATGGCTTGGATCAAGCCCGCTGTACTCCACATAGCAACATCCCTGCTTTTCAAGTTCTAGAGAGGTCTTGGGCAGCAGATGTACTTAACACAATGTGTCTTTTGCTCTCTTGACTGCTGCTTCCAGGAGCAACTGGACCCAGACAAGACAGATTCCTAGATATTGTCCATGTTTTCTCTATTTAACAGGATCGGTTCAATTGTGAGGATTTGGGTCTTCTTTACATTGAACTGTAAGCCACAGAGAAGGCTACAGTCCTTGATCTTCATCAGCACGTGTTTCAAGTTCTCACTGCAGCAAACAAAGTGGTACCATCTGTGTATCACAGGACATTCATAAGCCTTCGTCCAAATCCTGGTGTTGCTTCTTCCTTATATAATCCAGCTTCTCCGATGATTTGCTCACAGTACAGACTGAGCCTATGGTGAGAGGCTACAACCCCAGCTCACACCTTTCCTGATGTTAGATCATGCAGTATAAATGCACTTATACGTACCTATATAAAAACAAAGAAATCAGAGGAGCTTGTTTACAGGTACAGATAAGAGCTCTCAACACACAGAATGTATGGCAAACCAACTTCTCAGGAAGAGTAATTGGAGTAGAGATACCATAAAGGTAGGTGAAAGGTGAGGGAGAGAAGGGGAGCCAATCAAAGTGATTGATGCATAGCACCCCCCTGCCAAGGGAATGACCAACAGAAATGTGGGTGGAGGGAGACAGTGATGGTGTAAAAAATGAAAATAATAATAACTTACTTATCAAGGGCTCATGAAGGTGGGCAGAAGGAGCTGATTCCAAGGGCTGATGCAAAGTAGAAAGAAAATGTTTTGAAAATGATGATCGCATCATCTATGCAAATGTGCTTGGTACTGCCCCCAATAAAATAGTTTACAAAAACAAACAGATAAGCCAAAAGCAAAGAAATGGTTCTGGAATGAAATATTTTATATTTCATATTTTAATTTTTATAAAGAAATACATAATTCATATTTTATCACTTTTATTCTTGTCATTAATACAATATTCCTCCTACATCCATGCAAATCAAAATAATTACCTATTGTATCTCAGCGAGGAAATGTCTTTACTTGGAGGTTGGAGGAATCGAGTTGATGGCAGTGAGTTTGGCTTTTAGGTATGCTTCAAGAGAGAAATTCGAGGGGAATTGGTGCATTTGCATGATGGTCTTGGCAGGAAATATTGAAAATACCATGCCTGGACTGATGTAGAACAATCAAGATGCACCTAAAGTGTGAGGAAGAACGGACTTCCCTCCATGTATTTGGACATGCTGTCAGTCCCCAGAAAAGAACATCCTGTTTGGAAAAGCAGAGCCTCAGGGAGAAAGAGGAAGGAGACGAGTTGGCGCGGCAGCTGCAGCAGCAGTGAGCTCAAGCCGAACAATTAGGGGACTGGCGCACGATGCAGACCGTGTTTTGTTCTGTTGGTCCCTGCATCCAAACCAACCCAATGGCACCTAACAACGTCAACAACATATACTGATTCTACTTCATTTGTAACTATATCCCCCCTTGATGCGATACAAACAATAGGAAAAAATTTCAAAATTGGCATCTCCGTTTAGGAAGCTGAGATGAAATGAAGGCTATTCGAACATCCCTTGTATAACTTTTTCCCCCTCTAAAAATCATTGGTTAATTTGATTGACAAAAGCAATTCCTTTGCGATGACTATTTCTTTCCAAGGGACTTTCCTCTTTCCAGACCCACCTTGCTAGATCCTTAGGGCCGACAGGTCAGCTTGTTAATTGGTTCTGGCCCAGTTGTTGGCCCCCCATTAGGCATGCGCTCTACAGTCTAGAAACGTTAACCCAGTGCCATTTCTGAACTGTCCTCCTGCAGGATACACCGGTGTCCAGTGTGAGACAGATATCAATGAGTGCCAGAGCAACCCCTGCCAGTGTGGTGGGGAATGTGTGGAACGGTCCTCAGAGCAGCAGTATGGAAGCATTGCTGAGCTGCCCCCTGCCTTCAGTTACCAGGAAACTGCAGGATATACTTATGTCTGTCAGCCTGGATTCACAGGTGAGGCCCAGCAGATGGGAAAGCCTCGACTCTAGCATTTGATGGCAATCCCAACGTTCATTGGATTAGTGATCGGTCTCAGTGAAGTGTTGACCGAGCTACTGTGGTGGAAAGGGTACCCATGGTGGGAAGGGAAACTTCTTTGTTTGACATATCCTATTTGCTCATACAATGAGAAAAAGTTTTAAAATAAAGGGAAAAGAGGTATATGGGCCATTAATTTTATATATCATACTGAAAATTGTTCCCCAACTCAAATTCATTAAAGTTGGAAAACCTGAAAGTTTGATGTCATTGAATATGAGCATAATACTGTTAATTTTATATATTTTTAAAATTTGATTTTTAGGTATTTTTGAGGGCTCTTACAATCCATACATCTTGTAACAATCCATACAACAATTATATCAAACACATTTGTACCTATGTTGCCATCATTATATCTAGACATTTTCTGTTGAGCCCTTGGTATTAGCTCCCTCCCCCAATAAATTTGATTCTTAAGAAGTTAACATGCTTATTTATAATTCCAGTACTCATCCATAGTGTAGGGAACAATTACTTATCTGTAAGTAATTTTCTTTATTCTCTAAGTACGTGGTTGTCAACCTATGGATCGCAACCTCTTCGGGGGGTCAAACAACTCTTTCACAGGGGTTGCCAAATTCATAACAACATCAAAATTACAGATAAGAAGCAACAATGAAAATAATTTTATGGTTGGGGTCACCAAACATGAGGAACTATTACGGGGTCTGAGGAAGGCTGAGAGCCACTGCTCTAGGTCCAGGTCTGGTGTCCTGGGGGTAGTGGGTTGTATATTTTGCTGCTAACTGCAAGGTCAGCAATTTGGATCCAGCATCCATCCACTGGATGGAAGAACGAGAAGCTCTTTATTTCCACAAACAGTTACACTCTTGGAAACCCACAGGATGGGCTCTGCCTTGTTCTACAGGGGACCTGTGAGCTAGAATCGGCTGCATGGTAGTGAGTTTTTATAGCTACAGTTGTTTCTCATATAAAATGTAATGACCCTGTATTTTCTCTACAGTATTTGTACCATTAAATGCAGAGGACATGCGCAATTTTTTTCCAGTCGCAGTTATATCAGTGCTGCTTCTATGTTCTAAAAACTTTCCTAACATTTGAGGCTGTCTTCACAGTCGCAGCTGCATAGAAAATGACCCATATTTAACAAGATACCACAAATATAACTAACTGCAATGCAGACTCCGATTTCACTTCTTCCTTGGGAGTTTAAGTGATATCTGAGGAAAAATATTTCCCTGTATACCGTGGGTTTCTTTTATCAGGATAACAGTAAAAGAAGAAGAAAATAAATAAGAGCGTGCTATTCTTAGGTGCTGTTGAGTCCCTTGGGACGCATAGTGAACCAGGGCAGGCCACCGCCAGTCCCGCGCCCTCCGCAGAGTCGCTGCCATGTTGGGCCAAATTGTTGAAGTTTCCACGTTTCACTCCGCACCTTCCGCTGCCTCTTTTTCGATTCTTCTTGACGAACATTTCCATGGACTGGTCTCTCCTGAGGTTCGTGAGACAAAACCTGGCCCTCCTCGTTCCGAAGGAGAATTCTGACTGTATTTCTTTCAGATTCATCTGTTCCCCTCGCAGCCCAGGGGACTTTTAACTATTCCTCCGCAACACCCGCTTCGCTGGGAACATAAAGTCAGGCTATTATTCTATTTACTCTAGACTTCATTGGGTGGTATAAATGGTTAACACTCCTGACCACTAACCCCAAAAGACTGGAGGTTCCAACACACCTCTGGCTCCGTGAAAGGAAGTTCTGAATTTCTGCATCTGAAAGATGACCCCTGGAAAACAGGCTGGCACTCAGTTCTACTCTGATACATGTGGGGCTGCCGGCTCTAAGTGGGCTCAGCAGCAACTGGTGCTATTTTCTACCCAGACCTACAAGTTTTTGCTTTGTTCTATTGCTGTTTCCATTTCAAAGTTTAATGATTATTGCTATTGGCTGTGTTTGCTGTGAGCTTGCTGTAGATGTTGTTTGTTTCCTTATATACTGTGCATATGTGAGAACACCGAGGTGGAATGTTTCCCTGATGGTAATACAAGTGACAGTTTTCCAAAACACCAAGTGTTCATGCTTTTTACCTTCATAAAAGACATGCAGATAAATCTTGACAAACAATAAAAAGCATGAGATAAATCTTGTAATACATCACATTTTCTGTGGCTGCAAGAAATCCTATAGGTAAATGTGTCATCTGCAAGTTTATAGGTCTTTCTGGAATATACTTTAAATTTACCTCACCCCTAGGAATATTTAAGTCTCCTGTTTCTATGTTGCCTTTGCCCTTTAAAAAATTGTTTATAATTTATTTCATGTGAGTGTAGTGTGTGAATTTTTGTTTGCTACTTTAAATCTTTTCCAGAACAAGTGAAAAATCAAAACCAAACTCACTCCCATCGACTTGGTCAAAAGTCATAGTAACCCTGTAAAGAAGTGTGCTGTTTTCATTAACGTTCTCTATTTTACTTTTCCATTAGGAGTCCGCGTGTTAGGCCAGGTGGATGAGAGAAAAAATTCATAAACACACATATGGATATAAGGGAAATGTTGATATACAAGAGGAATGGAACATTGAGAAAGCATCCCAACTCAGACCAGTACAAGGTCATAAGTCCCATATTAGCCCATATGTCTGATACCAGTCTATAAAGTCTCCTTCCAACTCAAGAAGCACATGCAATGAGACCAGGACAATCACAGGGCAGTGGATATAGTAGCATCTTGTGTGTCCAGTGGTAGTAAACGTATCCTGTCACTGGTAGGGGGTCTCCCCATAGCTCTTTGTTTCCAGGGCTCAGGGTTCATCAGTAGTATCCGTTGGTGGTAGAAGCAGCTCAGTGCTAGCAAGGGTCTCTCTGTGACTTTCCTGGCTTTGGAGGTTGGGTTCCATCAGGGTAAGCCCATGTAGCTTTTCCTCTGGCTCCTCGAGTTCCTAGGATTCAGGGTCTATGCTGCCATCTTGTCAGTCAAGCGCCTCCAAGGAACTGAGTCTAGTCTCTCACCTCCAATTGGGAGATACTGCAAGACTTCCCAGAATTCTCAGGAGAAAACCAGGCTCACACAGAAGCCTCATTGGCTAGCGCCAGATTGACAGGCTAGATTCCACCCTACACCCTGAGTGCTGAAATCGACAGAAACCAGTGACTGCCATAGTGCTGGTGGTATAGTATAGTGGTTACAAGTTGACCATTTAATTCCAAGGTCAGTAGTTTGAAACCTCCAGCTACTCTGAGGGAGAAAGACAGGCTTTCTAGTCTAATAAAATATTACAGCCTCAGAAACTCACAGGGGCAGTTCCACCCTGACCCACAGAGGGTCAGCATTCACACCATGGCAGTGAGTTTTACTGTTTTACAGAGGTCTTTACTTCTCTGGGATCTAGTATCCATTGCAATGGCTATACAACTCACAGACAAAATTCATCATTAAAGAATTTTTAAAGAAAGCTAACAAGTTGTAAAGTCAATGAGAAATGCTCACTTAGGACAGTTATTTATCAGAACATGTTTACAAAGTTCTTTCAGTTCTGCTAATAAATGCCCAAAGGGGTGTACTGCTCTGTTGGTAGTTTCAAACTGAATCCATTCAGCTTAACACTGTGGATCAGCAAACCCAGCTCCCTGAATTAGGTTTCAAAAGGTACCCTACTCCTGAAGCCAGCCTCATGCACAAAGATTCAGCTTTACTAGCTCCACTGGGTGGAAAGTGTACCACTGTTCATGCCCTGGCTGTTGGTCCTGCTGCTGCTGCTCCTCTGGTAGCTTCAGCAATCTTTTGCATCAGGAAGTTCCTTATGCAGGGATCTTGAATCCAGAGGATCAGCAGCACTCTTGCCTGCTTCTACTAAGGAGAGTCCTTCTCTTACTTCTCAGAGGGCCCATTTACACACAGGAGGATGGCACTCTGAGGAATCCTATTCATAATCACTCACTGGTGAATCCTATTCAGATCAGTTCCCCACCTTTTTATTAGACTCATGCAGGAGTAGGTCTTTGGTGGGAGTTAGAGGTTTGGGCTAGAAGAGTCACATTAAATCATTCACTGCCCCTTCAAACATAATAGAACTGCCCCTATGAGTTTATGAGACTATCATTTTTTATGGGAGTAGACAGTTTGTCTTTCTCCCATGGAGAGGTGGATGCCTTTGAATTGCTGACCTTGTAGTTAGTGGTCCAACACATAGGCCATTATGCCACCTGGGCTGTTGGAAAAAGTGGGGGGTTATATGTTTTGTGCTTTCAGTCAGGAGCCAGCTGACATCAGCAATGATATCCCTTGTTCCATATCTTCTTCTGAATCTAGTTGGCAATCTGACAGCACTCGCTCAGCTTTCTTCAACACATTTGCTTATTTGTCGTCAGCAATCCTATCAGGAAAATGAGCATATAATGATTACTAGTTCTTGAAACCTGATAATTGATCCCTTTGGCATCTCTTGGTCCCATAAGCTGGTGTGCTTCTTCCAGGTAGGCTTTGATGCTTCTGAGCTGGGTTGCCGCTTGTTTACTTTCAAGATTTTAAGACCCCAGACACTACATGTTTTGATAGCTGGGCACCATCAGCTTTCTTCACCACATTTATTTATGGACAGATTTGTTTTCTGTGATAGTGTCAGGGAGGTGCCAATTTAATAGAACAAAATGTTCTTGTACTAAGGAAGTACCCAATGGAGGTTCAATGCCCATCTGCTCTCCTAATTCTTAGCCTATAAGTATATGCATATTGATCTATTTCCCCATTGTCATATGAATATATGCACCTATGTACATGCCTGTATTTAACCTCTATAAATGCCCCCTACTCCCCATTTCTTTTCTCTATTTCCTTATACCTCTTTCTGCCCCACGTTCACGCTCAACCTCCATTTGGGTTTCAATATATTAGATCTCTCTGTTACATTAGTCTTAATCAATCCCTATTGGACCTTCCACACCCACCCCACCACCAATCCCGAACCACATGCTACTCCCTACCATCCCTGGATCAGCCAACATCCCCCCCTACATCCACCCTGGTACCATGAGTCCAGTTGTCCCCACCCCCCAGAATGCCCATCCATCCCACCCCATCCAGATAGACCTGTAGAGAAAATAACATTCTCAAAAAAAGGTCATCCCATAATGAAGCAATCACAGGAAAGAAAACAATGAAAACATCAACAAAAAACCCCCAATATCCAACATGTACACATACATGCAAAAATACAATAATAATAACAATATAAAAACCTGCAAATAGTTTAAGGTCTGTTCATTGACCTCCAGGAGTGTCTCCTGGTTAAGTGGAATGGGGTGCCACACTCTGGTCACAAAATTTATCTTTTGTACTTGATCTGGAGCTCCATGTTCTGTCAGACACCCTTAGTTTTTTGGTGTGGTTGGGTCAGACAGGGTATAATCCTGACCCTGTTTCTCCATTGTTGATCCCAAAATGCCTTGGATCAGTGAAGGTAGCTGTATTTCAGATTGGGGCTGGCCATATCATCCTTCTTTGTATCAGCAGTTCTGAATGGAACTATCGTCCTGAAGGTTCGGTGGGCCATGGTGTACTTCATTCTATCTTCCTCCCACTTCATTTATTCTCGTGTACTCTGGTCAGGTATATCGCTCTCCCCAAGCTGTAGCTTTGGTGACCTCCAAGGCAAAATCCTCTGCGGGAGAGGCAGGTGTCCCTGTAGTTGGGGTTGTGCTCTCAGACCTCTCCACTGGTTCTCTGCTCCATTGCTTCATGCTGCATTCACATCCGGGAACAACTTATTTCAGTTTGGTTCCTGTTTTCCTGTAGAGATATAAAAAAACACTCACCTTGGGTGGGTTAGTACCCCATTCCCTCTCTATTTATAGCATCTCACCTCCCACATCCCGGCTTCCCACCCTAGTTTGCTACTATATGTAGCCCTGGAGTTGGTCTGGCCCCAGCTATACTACCTGGGCCTTCCCCCAGGATTTTCTGCATACTGTAGATTTTTCTCAATACCACTTTTGCATTTTAAAAAATTATTAAACTTACCTCAGTGGACTTATATTGTACATGTCCTTTTGCATTTGGCTAACTTTGCTTAGCATAATTTTCTCCAGCTTTTCCCATGCAGAGATGTGCTTCACGTGTTCATCATTGCTTTTTAGCAGTGCACAGTATGAAATATGAAACTCATATTTTTAAGAGCGAGTTTTCTCTTAAAGGGAAGTGCACATCAAGAAAACATCCCAAACCAGTGCTGTCCAAGCCCACAAATCCAACATTAGCCCACATGTCTGACACCAATGCACAAAATCCTCCTCCATCTCACAAAGCACATACAGTGACGCCAACTGCAGGAGGAAAACTGAATCAGTGAGTGTGTAAGAATCTCATTGCTCGTGGGGGTCTCCACACAGATGCTCCAGCACCCAGGGCTGCATCAGGGTAGTTTCATGTGGCTTCAGGGATATCTTACAGGTAGTGAGGCTTGCTAGCTGAAGAAGGGAACTGGGTAAGGCAGTTGCATCATGGTCTAATGCTGAGAAAGCAAGAGACCAGAGAACTAGAAAGGCAAGGCTTGCTGAGCCATTTATCTCTCTCCTTTAATTAACCCCACGTGTTTATTGGTAGGTTAGTACAATAAACTTTATCTCAATCCATGCCTTGTCAAGTGGGCACCTGTATATAATTTTTTAGTCTCACAATTGCAATTAAGTAACATCTACACCTCAGTCCTATAATTCTGTGAATATGTCCCCCACCTATGAAAGTTTGTAAGCCAGCCACTTCATGCCTTTCTCCCCCAATTTTGGGTTTCCACTTTCTATACTGCCCACGTACAACCCAGTGCTCTGAGGAGACAACCATGTTTTATGATATGAAGAATCTTCATTCCATTTGGAAACTTGCAAAGTTGCATCCATAAGCAAAGGCAAATCAGGACAGGCCATCCATAAAGTCAGAAACAATGTATACCAGTTCACTTGCTCAAAAATCTCTTGTTTGGGTAAACTCTATGTGGGCTGCCTCACTCAGCCTCCACAAGGTGCGCAGTGGTCACCTTGCCTTTAGACCATGGGCAGTCACCAATACTCAAAAAGTCTAGACTCCTAGTGCTAGATCATTAACTTGAGAACAGTCTCTTCTTCTCTTTTTCCTGTAAACCAAGTCCACAGGTGTAAGTGACCTAGCTCAACATGTCTCTTTATTGTTGCATTTCTCCCACTTCTACTCAACAAGTAGATTGAGTTGGTCACCTAGTAAGCATATCAGCCTGCCCACAGGCTCCCTTTAATGTTCAGTCCTAGAGAGGAATTTTCTTCATGGTTCCAGATTTTTTCCAGCTTCTGACAAAAACCATTTGTTCCTAAGGACCCCAAAGCACTGGGTGAGGCATATATTTTAAAAGCTTTCTTTTCAGGCCTGATGTAACCATCTAAAGATCAAACTTTAATGGCTGAAAAAAAGTGGGCTTACAGACTTTCTATTTTCATACTTCCAATATTTCTCCCCACCCCCAAACAACCAAATAAACAGTGTAGCTATGTATGACCTCTGGCTAGACAAAGAAAAAAAAACTACCATGAGGGAGAGGTCAAGAAACATCTACTCTCCATCTTATGATTTGTTTCTCCAATACCCCACTCCCAAGGTACCATAATGTGTTTATCTGGGTATATCTTAGAAAAATATCCATAGAAACGCGTATTTTTAAGAGAGAGCTTTATGCAAAGGTATAATGCACATCAAGAAAACATCCCAACCCTGTATTTCCCAAGCCCACAAATCCAACATTACCCAATATATCCGACACCAATCCATAAAGCCCTCCTCCATCTCACAAAACACACGAAATGGTGCTGACTGCAGGAGGAAAGTCAAATCAGTGAGCATGTAAGCATCTCTGTGCTGGCAGGAGTCTCCACATGGCTCCAGAACCCAGGACTGCATCGGGATAGGTCCATGTGGCATATCCCCAGGGATGTTATGCAGGGAATGAGCCTTGAAAGCTGAAGCAGGGAACTGGGTAAGGCAACTGCACCCTGGTCTGACCACCACAAAGCAAGAGATCTGAGAACTAGAAAGGTGAGGCTCACTGGACCATTTTTCTCTCTGCCCTTTAATTAACCCCACATGTGTTTATTGGCCAGTTTGGCACAATAAATATTAACTATCTCAGTTGCCATGGAATTGATTCTGATTCTTGGCAAACCCAGAGCTACCCCATGAGTTGGCAACCCATAAGTCACACAGTTGAATGACTCCACAGGGTTTTCTTTGAGGTGATCTTTTGACAACTGATGGTAAGACCTTTCTTCTAGTACAGTCAGGTAGGTTTGCACCATCAACATTCAAGTTAGCATATGGCTAAGCAGTTGAAAGGTGGGTGGTTTAAACCCAACTAGAGATACTTTGCAATTTGCTTCTAAAAGCTCATAGCCTTGAGTACCCTGTAAAGATCCACTGTGGCACAGTTGCACAGTGCACACATGAGGTCAGGTTGAGTCCTAATCACTTCAAGGGCAATTATAAAACTTCACCATAATAAAATTTTATTTTACCCTAATGAATAAATGATAAAGAAAGCATCAAAACCACTGCCAATGACTCAACCACAATAGTGAATCTAAGGACAGAGTAGAAGTGCTTTTTATTAGTTTCTGAGACTGTACATTTTTACCTGAGCAGATAGCCTCACATTGCACCTGCAGAGCAGACAGTGGGTTTGAACTGGCATCCTTATTGTTAATATTTTAAATAAGTAGTATAGATATAAGATATGTAAAACATGTTGAATGTTCAGTTATTCAGAGTAAGAGAAGTAATAAACCTGTACATAATAATTTATCAAATAACTACTATTATTCTATGCACTAAATAATTTCAGCTTTCTGAGAGTACAGGAGAAAAAAGGAGAGTATTAAAATTTATCCTTGTATCTAAAACTGTTAAACAACTTTGTTGTACAGTTATAATATGTATGTGCACATTTCTCTTTGTGCTAATGTGATTTCAGGATTTATTGTCCAGAAGATGTAGACATCGCTCTCCCTAAAGTATGAAAAGGTTTTAAGAGAAAAACAACAGAACTCTACAAACTGGTTGTAGGCTCTAGGAATTCAGAAACAACACAGAATCAGGGAGTCATAGTATTTCTGGAAGGCAGCCCAGCTGACTCATTTCTCTCCCAGGATGCACGGGCATCATGCTTCAACACTAAGCACACCCATCTGAACTAGCAAGGAAAATTCATTGGAAGTCCAACAGATCATAAAGAACCAGAAGAAATTCTCTCTTCTCTTTCTGAGACTTTGCTTCACCTAGAGACATCAAGTGACTGGACACACTGGCAAAGAAGATTTTGTCACAAATGCCTCCCAATGGCAGAGAGAAGGCCAACACAACAAACACTCAGTGAGGGAAACCTCTTTCAGACCCCAGAGCCTCTACCCTCAGAAAAAAAAAAAAAAGAAGGGGATGACAATCTGATCTTAGCAACACCAGAATAAACTAACAAGACCAAAATAGTATTGCAAAGGCTCAAGAAATTAACTAGTCACTGAACCCACTTCCCCCAAGTAGACCAAGACTAATGTGTTAACCTAAGCAGATTTTTGGAAACTAAAGACAAAGAAATAGTATTGAAAACAACCAGACATTGCTAATAATTGATGGAGGAATACCAACTCAAATGACAGTGGTTATTTTATTTAAAATGAGGGAGGGCAGAAGGAAGTAGCAGAGTATTTTTCATGGGGGGAATAAATGACTATTTCTCAAGAAGAGTAAGTTCTATAATTAGAGAAATTATCCTGTAGGAATGAAAGCCATCATTTGCTCATATTAAAGTTGAAGAAAACAAGTGCATGAGAGCCAAAATATGACCTTGAGTCTATCCCACCTGAACTTAGAAACATATTTGACCCACTTAACATCAACGATGGAAGATCAGATGAGTTGTATAATGACATCAAGTATGCCAAATGTGAAGGAAGCATGAAGTCACTAACAAGAGAATAAAAGTTCCAAAATGTACCTCAGAAGAAACTTTGAAACTTGCTCTTGAACATTGGAAATTGGAAGACAAATTGAAGAATGATTAAGTAAAAGCATTTAACAGAAAACTTCAATGGGCATGGAGAGTTAGAAAGTCAAGAGGGAAGAACATGCTTAATATTTCTTAAGCTGAAGAAAATGGAGAAAATGGAGAAAAATCTCATTGATTTAAAGATTTATTGTGCAAAATATTTAACAAGGAGAAACATTAAAAGAAGAGGGAAAGAATACACAGAGTCACTGTACCAAAAATAATTGGTGGATATGCAACCATTTGAAGAGGTAGCATATGATTAGAAACCAATGGAATTAAATGAAGAAGTCCAAGCTACATTAAAGGCATTAGCAAAATAGCAAAGTTCTAGGAACTGACACATTACCAATCAAGAAGCACTCATTAGTCTGTAAGATAGCTAAGATTTATTTTACCACCTTGGCCAATAAACAAATGTGGGCTTAATTGAAATGTGGAAAGATAAATGACTTGGTGAGGCTTGCCTTTCTAGTTCTCAGGTCTCTTGCTTTGTGATGGTCAGACCAGTGTGCAGCTGCCCCTAGCCCATTCCCTGCTTCAGCCAGCAAGACTCACTTCCTGCGAGACATCCCCGAGGAGAAGCCACATGGACCTACCCTGATGCAACCCTGGGTGCTGGAGCAGCCGCGTGGAGACCCCTGCCAGTGCCAAGATGCTTACACGTGCACTGATTCAGCTTTCTTCCTGCAGTTGGCATCATTGTGTGTGTCTTGTGAGATGGAGGAGGACTTTGTGGATATGTGTTGGAAATGTGGGCTAACTGGTGTAGGACTTGTGGACTTGGACAGCACTGGGTTGAGATGTTTTCTTGATGTGCATTACCTTTTATATAAGACTCTCTCTTAAAAATGAGTCTCTGTGGATCTGTATCTCTAACATCCCTAGACTAACACAGCAACAGATAGATAACTGTTCTTGTTAGGTGCTGTGAAGTCAGTTCCAACTCTTAGAGACGCTGCATACCACAGAACAAAACCCTACCTGGTCCTGTGCCACAATCACAATTGCTGCTATGCTTGAACCCATTGTTGTAGGCGCCATGTGCGTCCATCTTTCAAAGATCTTCCTTTTTTGCTGTCCTCCTACTTCACCAATCAAGATGTGACTTGTCCTTCATGGCAATATGTCCAGATATGTGAAAGTCTCACCATCCTTACTTCGAAGTACAATTCTAGTCATACTTTTCCCAACATATACTTCTTTGTTCTAGTAGTTCATAATACTTCAACAGTCGATGATAGCCACATAGTTCAGATACACCAATTCTTCTTCAGTCTTATTTATTCAAGGTCAACTTTCACCTGCATGTGAAACAATGGAAAATACCAGACATGAATCAGGCAGAGCTCAGTTCTTAAAGTGACATCCTTGCTCTTCAACACTTTAAAGAAGTCTTGTGCAGTAGATTTTCAATGCAATGCGTCATCTGCTCTTTCATTTGTTGCTTCCATGAGCATTGACTGTGAACCTAAGCAAGTGGAAAGTCTCAACAACTGTAATCCTTTCTCTATTTATCATGACATTGTCAGGGATTTTGCTTTCTTTACACTGAGTTGAAATTCATACTGAGACGAGGACTCCACAATCTTCATCAGCAGATGTTTCAAGTCTTCTTCTCTTTTACCAAGCAAGATTATGTCAGCTGATTATTATAAATTGTTGTAAGTCTTCCTTCAATCCTGATGCTGCTTTTGTTCTTTATATACTCGAACCTACTTCTCTGATGATTTTCTCAGCACACAGATTGAATAAGTATGGTAAGAAAATACACCCTAATACATACCTTTGCTGGTTTCAATCCACTCATTATTCCCTTGTTCTGTTTTATGTACTTCTTTTTGTTCCTTGTACAGGTTTGATGTGAGCACAATGAAGTGTTCTGGAATTCCCATTCTTTTCAATGGTATTCATAGTTTGTTATGATTCACACAATTGAATAGCTTTGGTTAATTTAAAAAAGCACAACTAAATATCTTTCTGGATTTCTCTACTTACAGCCAAGATCCACTTGATGTCAACAATGATATCTCTCATTTTACATCTCTAATGAATTTGACTTGATTTTCTCAGTTTGCTGCATATGTACAACTGCAATTATTTAATGATAATCAGCAAAATTTTACTTGTGTATACCATTAATGATATTGTTTGATCATTTCCACATTCTATTGGATCACTGTGTTAGTGCAGGTGGGCTAGAGAAAGAAGTTCACTGACACTCATATGTGTATAAGAAAGAGCTTGATAGAAAGAGTAATTGCATGTAAAGAAAACATCCCCCGCCCAACCCAGATCAAGTCCATAAGTCTGATATTAGCCCATATGTCTGATACCAGATTGTAGATTCCTCTTCAAACTCATGCAACACATGCAATGACACAGAATGCAGGAAAACTACAGGCCAGTGGGTAGAAATCTAATGGTTCCAGTGGCAGTGGAAGCATCTCAGTGCTATCAGGGGTCTCCACATGGCTCCTCCAGCTCCAGGGCTCTGGTTGTCTATCAGTGTGACTCCATGTGGCTTGTCAACAGCAATGTCAGACAGAGAGTCAGTGTGTACCTGGCCTTCAGTAAGTTATTTATTCCCATGGTGCCTGCCAGTGAGGTCATCAAGATGTGACCTGATTGACAGGCTGGATTGCACCCCTTCACAAATTAACACCAGATGATGTAACTGCCACAGTCACATTTCTTTGGAATGAGTGTAATTATGGGTCGCCCAGTCATTTGGTCAGGTAGCTATCTTGATTTCTTAACATAGTTTAGTGAGTGTTTCCAGGGCTTCCGAGCTGGTTGAAACATTTCAACTAATATTTTATCAGTTACTGAAGTCTTGCTTTTCATTAATGCCTCCAGTGTAGCTCGGACTTCTTTTTGTACCATGGATTAATGATCCTATTCTACCTGTTGTATATAACAGATAAAGATGTGCATAACATATTATATGCCACTGCTACCTTAAAAATTATTATATGGAGAGATCTAAACATAGGTATGTCCATAGAAAAATACAACTCTCTATTATAAGGTGGGAATAAATTTAAGAACATATCTATAGGCCAAATACTATGGTAGCAAGTGGACCTTGCATCCTCTCCCTATGAATCTGGTATTCCTCGAGGCTCACTGGCCCAACATGATCACTGACGTAAAATGGGTGCACAAGCAAATGTGGTGAAGAAAACTGATGGTGCCCAGGCATCAAAGGATATATCTAAAGTCTTAAAAGCCTGAAGATAAATAATAAACCATTTACTTGAAAAGAGACCACACTCACACAGAAGAAGCACAACAGCCAGCATGGCCACACAGTGGTGAAAGGTCTAAGCAATAGACATCAAATAGGGGGAAAAACATATCACTGTGTGCACACATTCCCAAGGTGCCCACTGAGAACATGTGGGAACATGAGCAAGAGTGGTAAAGAAAGCAGATGTGCCTGTGTGATCATCAGGTGCTGAAACAATCAGGTATCAGACATCAAAGAACAAAAATCAAAATCAATGGACCAATTAACTCCCAATATCGCTGAAGACAAATGGATACAGAGGCATACAGAGTAGAAGAAATGATGGTGCCCAGCTACCAAATGATTGAATGTCTGGAGTCTCAAAAACTTGAAGATAATCGAGTTGCCATTCAGCACAGAAACAGCCAAGTCCATATGGAAGAAGCGTACCAGCATGTGTGATCAAGAGGGGCCGAAGGAAGCAGGTATCGAGCATCAAAGAACAAGAATCACATCATTGCAAATTGGAGAAAGGCCCACTTGTGGGTGATTGGTCACCCCGTACAGGGGAGTCACGGGGAGGAGACAGACCAGTCAAGGGGCAGCCGGGCAGTGATGATGCATACAAGTTTCCTCTAGTTCCTGAAGCCTTCCTCTCCTCCAACCATCATGGTCCCAACTCTACCTTACAAATTCAGATGGACTGGAGAAGGTACACTGGTGGAGAGGGGACCTGGAGATATGGGGAAACCAGGATGGATGAGCCCCTTTGGGCCAGTGGTTAGATTGGAGCTGATGGAGGGGTAGAGAGGAGGTGGAGTGGAGGGACGGAACCAACTGCAAGGATATACAGTATCATGAAATCTAGTGGAGTATACTATTACTGAAGTAATACTTGGAGATATGGAAATAGAGAACTTGAAGCCATGAAAACTAGTAGGTGATAAAAAGAGAGACACTAAAAAGTAGAGAATCATGATGGTAAGGGCGACATGTATCTGGAGGAGGACTTTGGTCCAGGTTTTGTTTTTCCCTTGAGATTCTAGCAAATGAATCAAATAAGCTAATCCCAGGAAAGTCAATAGTCTTGCTCAAAGAGAAAATTTTGAAAAACCTGAAGATCATTATAGCAATTTTAGTGTTTAGAATTCAACCAGAAGACTAAGGATGGTTGCTCTCTAAATTTCCCCTCAAATCTCCAAGAAAACAATTTTTTGGGAAAATCCCCTGATATTCTCGCCCATGTTTTGTTCCTGTAGATATATAATGTAAAAGAAAATGAGAATGGAGGACAAACACTTGATTTAAAGATCTATGCATTTAGTTAAAATCACACATCCAGATATCATTTTAATGCTAATTTATATGCATTTATAATTGGAGAAGACCTGTAGTTGAATACCACTGTTTGGTCCATTTTAAAATCAGTAAATGATCTGTATCTCACATGATGCCTCATGATTTCTACTAAGAAGGATTCTGGCTTGCTTCTTTATATTATGTTTTCGCTTCCCAATTTGGGGCACTGGCTCAACTCTAGGGAAAAAAGGATAAAAATATACGATTCTCCTCCCAAAGGAAACTGAAGCAAGAAAGAAATGTACAGAACCATAAAACAATGCTAACTACCACAATCGAGTTATGGAAGGTCTGAGTGTAAGATCTATAAAGAGAGCCACTTCCTGCTATTTGTGTTCGGTAGAATTTCAAGTAAATCACAAAGATCCAAACAGCTGGACGAGAATGCATTTTTCATGCAAATGAACATGATCCATTTTTTTTAAGTTCAGAAAGGACCTCATGCCCCCCCTCCCCACTCCCCCCTCCCCTGTTCCTTGCCATAAAGTTGTTTTAGATTCATGGCAACTCCAGAAGACAGAGTAGAACTCTTTAAAATAAGATTTCCAAGCAGTCATTTTTGTGGGGGCAGACTGTCACATCTTTCCTGATAGTGGGCCTACCCATATGAGATTGTTTCTGAGCAGTCTCAGAAACAAGGCCAAGTTTCAATTTTAACTTTCACTCACCAACTCCAATTAGCACTTACTCTAAACACCGGACCATCGTGAGTCCCTGGAACAAGATGCTGCTGTCTCAGAGGCTGGGTTTCTCTGCTGCCTCACCCATCTGCTCTCTGCGTGGAGGAAGGAGGAGTGCCGCAGGAATCCTGGCTTCATACCTCTGGCAGAAATAGCAGGGTTCTTAACAATAAACACCCGATGAGCGCCACCTGGCAAAGCGACTGCACCCAGGGCTGTGATTTGGGGACTCATTCACTTCAGGCACAATGATGCTAAAAATGAAGTATGTGGAAATTTTTTCATTGTCTTTTAATTCCATTTTTCTACCAGCTTTTAGAAGCTCCCACATACAGAGATGAATTTCACACCAGTGACACCCTTAAGACTGAGGTGATAATGGTACCAAGGGCCATGGCTACCTTATCAGGTTAAGACTTTTTCTGTGACTTGAATTCAAACAACTTATGGAAGCACTCTCAAATTAAGAATCAATAGATATCAACTCTATAATTCAAGAATTCTGCCCAGTACATATTAGATTAAGACACAAAAATATTTGTACAATGTATCCTCCTAAATAGCAAGCAAACATTTTATCAATGTGGTATAGACATTGTTCACCAAGAAACTCATCATTAAGATATGAATAACTCACAGTATCACAATAGAGATCCTGTCCTAGAAATATAGAACATCTGAAAAGTTCATTTGTCATACTTGGATATCACCCAGGTGTCACAGGTGTGTTCTGCCATCAGTTGAAAGACCTTGGAGGGAAGTGATGTTCTCTGGTACAAACTAGGCTTTTAATAGAGTAAGAAGTGGAAGAAAATGTCTATCGTTGTTGTTAGGCATCACCAAGCGGATTCTGACCCATAACAGCTCCATGCACAACAGACAGAAACACTGCCAGAGGCGGCTGGAGCCCCTTGTTGCAGTCACTGTGTCTTACCGAAGGTCTTCCTCTTTGTCGCTGCCCTTCTACTTTACCAAGCATGATGTCTATTCCTTTTTTCAAAAAAATTATTTTATTGGGGAACTCTTACAAATATTATAACAAGCCATCATTCAATGGTATTAAGCACACTTATACATGTTACCCATTAACGTTTCCTTGCTCTCTGTTCCTCTTTTTTCCCTTCCTTCCCCCATCTTTCCACCCTTGTGAAACCTTAATCAATTATATATTTTTATAGTTATTTCATGCCTTACACTGTCCATTGTCTCACTTCATCCACCTTTCTATGATTCATCCCCCCAGGGCTATATATCCAACTTTGTGATATGTTTCCCCTCTTTCTCTCCCTTGCCCCTACTTCCACTACCCCCTACCCTCATGATAGCATGATTCCCTTTACTGTTCCTGAGGGTTTTATCTGTCCTGAATGTCATGAGAGCTCTCTTTATTCTTTGTTTTATTTTTAAATCATTTTATTGAGGGCTGATACAACTCTAATCACAATCCATACATTCTAGCCATTGTGTCAGGCACTTTTGTACATTTGTTAGTATCATCATTTTCAAAACATTTCTTATCTTCTTCAGCTCATGATATCAGCTCCTCATTTTTCCCACCCTCTCTCCCTCATGAGCTTTTGAATATTTATAGAACTTTGTCCATGTCTTGCACTAATCAATATCTCCCTTTACCCACTTTTCTGTTGTCCACCCCCCTGGGAGGGGGTATTATGTAAATTATTGTGATCAGTTACCCCTTTCTCCCCCCCACCGTCCCCTTCCTCTCCTGGTATCGCTACTCTCAATATCAGTCCTGAGGGGCTTATCTGTGTTGGGTTCCCTGTGTTTCCAGCTCATCTCTGTACCCATATACATGCTCTGGTCTAGCAGATTTATAAGATATTATTAGTGGTGGTGGAGAAACATTAAAGAACTAGAGAAAAGTTGTATGTTTCAAACGTGCTATGCTGCACCCTCACTGACTTGTCTCTTTCTTGTAACTCTTCTGGAAAGGAATATCCAATTGTCTACAGATGGGATTTGGGTCTCCACTTCACTCTCACCCTCATTCACAATGATGTGATTTATTGTTCTGGGTCTTTGATACCTGATCCCATCACACCGCATAACCACATTGGCTAGTGTGCTTCTTCCATGTGGACTTTGTTGCTTCTCAGGTAGGTGGCCGCTTGTTTATCTTCAGGCCATTAAGACCACAGACACTATATCTTTTGTTAGCCAGGCACCAACAGTTTTCTTCACCACATTTGCGTATGCACCTGCTTTGTCTTCAGTGATCCTGTCAGGAAGATGAGTATCACAGAAAACAGGTTATTAGAACAAAGTGTTCTTGCATTGAGGGAGTACTTGAGTAGAGGCTTCTAAACATAAAAAATATATACATAAATCGATTTCCCTATCATCATATATAAATAGATTTACATACATACATGCCTGTACATATTTAGACCTCAATAAATACCTTCTCCTCCTAGTTCTTTCCTTTATTTCCTTTTACTTTACTCTTGTTCCACTATCATGTTCAGCCTTCATTTGGGTTTCAGTAATCCTCTCAGTTACGTTGCCCTTGATAAAGCCCGACCAGGGATCCTACACTCTTCTTGTCCTCAATTTTAGCCCACTTGTTGTTCCCTTATCCCTGGGTTTGTTAACACCCACGTTCTTTCTTCTGTCTCCCCCTCTCTCCTGTTCCCACATGTGGCAGTTCATCTAATCTGGTGTCAATTTGAGGATTACGAGTGTAGAGGTGGAGTCTAGCCTGTCAATCTGGAGATAGCCAATGAAATCTCTGTGTGGGCATGGTTTTCTCTTGAGAATTCTGGGAAATCTGGCTGTATTTCCCCCTTATCACTGCTCAGTCCCTTGGAGATGCTCTACTGACAAGACACAAGACTCACTCTCTGGGAGACATTGCAGCTGACAGCATGGCAGCATGCTGATAGACCCTGAGCCCTGATAACTGGAGTTGCTGAGGGGAGAACCCTGCCAGCACTGAAATGCTTCTACCACCACTGGATACACAAGACTCTTTACCCACTTGTCTCTGATTGTTCTGGTATCATTGCACGTACCTCATGAAAAGAAGACTTTATAGACTGGTATTGGAACTAATACCTGACTTGCGGGCTTGGACTGGACTGTACTGGGTTGGAATGATTTCTCAATGTTCCATTCCTCTTGTATATAATAAACCTCTCCCTTATCTACATATATGTGTTTATTAATTTGCTTCTCTAGTAAACGCAGGCTAATGCACCCCAGAACTGTCAGTCCCTGGAGGGCTGTTTTTTCCTCTGGATTGTTGTTTTCTCCTCTGAATTGTTTATCCCACCTATCTTATCTAGATAGACATTCAGAGACAATAATAAGCACAAAAACAAGACAGAGCAAAACAATGCAATAAAAGAAAATAAAGCAACAGCAAAAAGGCAAGCCTATAAATAATTCAAGGTCTGTTGGTTGACTTTTAGAAGTGTTTACCTCTGGAGAGTCTGATGGGGTGCCCTGACCCTGACCCCCACAGTCTATTTTTTTGGTATTCCCCAGGGACTCCATTGCCAGTGTTCTGTATATACTCAGGTATAGGTTGACCCAAGTTCAGCCAAGGCACCTAATTTTACTGCAAACATTGCATTTAAAATGACCTGAAAAATCTCAGCTTACACTTGAGTGTATATGAGTGTATCCACCCCGATAACATGTCCAAAGTACTTGAGCTGAAGTCTCACCATCCTTGCCCTAAGGAGCACTCTGGCCATACTTCTTCGAAGGCAGGTTTGATGGTCCTTTTAGACGTCCATGGTACTTTCTATATTCTTTGCTAGTCCATCAGTTCTTTCTGGTCTTCCTTATTCAATGATGAAGAAATGCTTAGGAAAGAGTTTAGGGTACAGAGAATTGTATTTATAGTAGATCCTACACAAACCCTCATACAGGCAGGGTCCACTATATGTTTTGAGTTCTTTAGGTTGACTGTTTGACAGTCTATGTCTCTTTCTATGTATTAAGATGTCCAAACATTTTCTACAGGAAAGTGAATCTTTAGCATCAATAATATTAGTGACTTCTACCTGACCTATTCAGCCTAAATCCACTGCTATAGCAGAATACACTTACTGAGTCTGCCTGCAGGGACACTGTCCTCCTGCTGTGTCATAATCACAGTCCCCCTTACCTTACACTGATCTGTAGCTCAGTTTGAGCTGTGAGCAGCTAAGATCCAGTCCTTTGGGAAGTGTTCCATATCTCAGACCAGCCACACTTCTTAAGGAAGAATGAGTATCTCTCTTTCAAAAAAGTCTTTATCTACAGTTTTGATATGTCTACATTCTCTCTGACACCTATGTGATGAAGAAGTACAGGTATGTAACTCATGAGTTCTATCATGCACACAGATATGGAAGGCACAATCACAGTACATTAGGGATGCCCAGAAAGCCCCAGCCACAAGTTCTTGTTAGAAGAGTTGAATTTTTATCTCTAGCCTAAGACAGTCTCCTGAACCTCCTTTAGCTTTTGCCCACTTAGATAACAAATAAACCTATGCCACCAGTCTGGTTCCAACTTATAATGACACTATAAGACAGAGTAGGATTTCTCTCTAGGATTTCTAAGACTATAAATCTTTATGAGAGAACATTATTAAAATTTTCTCGCACAGATAGGTTGGTGGATTTGAACCGCCAACCTTGCAGTTAGCAGCCCAAGGCTTATACTTTAGATTACTAGTACACTTTTCAAGTGTAGCATGTCTAAATATGTTTCTTCTCTGACTTACTACCCCTCCCCCCACTACTCTCTATGTCAAAACAAAACTCAAACCAAAGCAAACTAGACTGACACAATTAGAATAATCACAATCATGTCCTCCCCCTCTCAGTAAATAGTAATTACTCAGTTGGTCAGATCAAAAACCTAGAAGGTATATATCTGATTTTTATTTAGTATCTCCTATCCAGTGAGTCTATATTTCTTTACACTGCTATATTTTTTCTTCATAGTATTTATAAAAACATATATAGAAAAACACATAATTCCATAAATTTTTCCTTACTAAAGCCCTGTCTAGAAGTATCCACCAGAAATGAGATCTTGACTATCTTGCTGACTACTGTAGTCCCAGGCAACAGCACCATGCTTCGCCCCTTAGTGGAAAACCTAACAAATGATTGTTGAACACATGAATGTTGAACTCATTCAAGGAAAGCACTGCCAAATCTCAGAACTCCCGGTGGCAAGTATTGATCTTTGACACACATTCCAAGTAAATTTTGCTTTACTAGCTAAAAAAATTAATAAGCCTTAGAGAGACTGTTCCCTTCCTCTATGGCAGTTGTAATTATTTGAGGTTCAGTTTTTTTGCTATAGTTATGATCTACACCTACTTTGATTTATTAAATTCTACATGCTAGTTGACATAGTTTGAAAATATATGCTTTTATAACTGATTTAATTCCAACATTTGGAGGCATCTAATAAGATCTCATCTAATAAGCATCTATAAGAAATAATATCTTTGAGCAAATTCTTTTGTTAAAAATGAAGACCTTTACAATTTGATTGGACCACATTTATGATTTTATCTTTTTTCTTTTATTAATGCATTTTGCCAAAACTGTCTGAGTTATTATTGGCCATGCGATCAGAACCATTTGTGCAATAAGGTCCCTCATAATTTAAAGAGAAGTTGGCCTTGTTCTATGTCTGCTGTTACCCCCAAGCATTATGTTTTAGCCAAATGAGATATCGTAGTTTCCTAGTTTTAAGTTAAAGTAATTTTACAGGTTAGATAATCTAATAGAGGTGCCATTTGACTGGATTCTCAAAGCAGGTCCACAGGTTTTGTTGACGTTTGACAATGTATTGGGTTTGTTTATATTTTTTCTCTTTTGACTTCCCTGGCTCATCTTACATAGTGTGGGAAAAAATGGGTAGGGTAAGGCTATGTGTGGAAAGGCTGGTTTTGGCACAAATGTAAAACCATCAATGATTTCTTCCAAGTATCACGCAATGAGGCAGATGCTAGCCAATTGTTAAGATTTTAAAATCCAACCAAACAAGATTTCCTCAAAAGCACTTAACATTTATTCAAACTGGTTTCACAGTTAGATGACAATCTATAAATGATTTGAATTTT
Organism: Nesogale talazaci; assembly: GCA_004026705.1. Taxonomy (NCBI): domain Eukaryota; kingdom Metazoa; phylum Chordata; class Mammalia; order Afrosoricida; family Tenrecidae; genus Nesogale; species Nesogale talazaci. The sequence continues at coordinate 42,009 of PVJH01005575.1, forward strand.
TAAGGTAGCTATATTTCTATTTTATAGACAGATTAAGCTGCTTTCCTCCAAGCTTTTCCCACCTCTCTCTGTCTCTCTCTTAACTCTAATGCTTCTTCATTAGATTCTTAATCAATCCACTAAAAATTTACACAAAGGTTTCTCCAATCCAAAATTCCATCAATTTCATTACTCTACAACCCTTCTTAGCAAGAGAATTGCAGCTTCGTTTTAATGCTTCTGTGATGCAGGTCTGTAAATTTCGAGCTCATTTTCACTTTCTCCCTTGGTAGTCAAAGGAGTCCCGGTGTCACAGTGGGTTAAGCATTGGGTCAAAAGATCAGCTGTTCAAACCCACCAATCACTCCATAGGAGGGAAATTAGCCTGTCCGCGCCACTAAATGTCTACAGTCTTGTACCTAAGGAGCAGATCTACTGTATGTAATAGGGGTGCAGAGTCAGTATTGACTCTGAGTGGTCTCATAATTCAACCGATAAAAGGAGAAGGGTGGGAATGAAATATTTCACACACATCATAAATCTCTATTCCTGAAGTTATATGTTCACTGCCAAATTTAATATATGAGCTATAAAATTGCCATTTCAAAAATACCAGTTTACCTGCTACAATAAGCACAATAATTTAGAGATGATGAATCTTCATCATATATTTAAAACTGAATAATTTTTCCATAAAGAGAATATGTTTATATATCTATATCTCAGATCAAGATAATTATCAGTTCTGTCTTTTGAAGGAGATGATGGAATTTATGTAGGTGGTTACAAAGATATATTTCAGCTATATGGAAGGGACAACTTTCAAATAATTGAAAGCATTTACAAGTGATACTATCATCTGTGTGAAGAAGAAAGATTTTAAATTATTGGAATTGTTTATAGACCAGACAAGTAAGGTTCTACACGAGTGCAAGGTTGGACTGGATGATGTCTTTTGTTTTTTTCACTCTAAGAATGTAATATATATATATGTACATACATACATATGTGTATATATAAATATACAAGGTTAATATCCTAGTAGTAACAACAAGGGAATTATAAATATGCAGAGTAATATTTCATTTTCTAATCAACAGGGAAGATGATCCTGAGAAGATTCCCTAATAATTTTTTCCAAGTTCATTCTGTAAGAATGTTACATAATAAAATTTTTTCAGAAAATTTTTGAAACATCCTCATGTAAGGCAGTGGTATATCTGTCCTAATTTTTGTAGCTACCATGGCAAATGGTAATACAAATGAAAATATCTTCAGATACATTTAAAGGTATGTTTGTTTATAGAAGTCAATGTGAGTAGTATAGACAAAGGTAAGCTAGAAGGATCTATTGAGGAAACCAATAAAGCTTTTATGAAGTAGGTGAAGATTGAAGTGTAGCTTGGTGTTTTGGAATATTAGAATTATGTATGAATATTGAATATGTGTTCTTTCTTTATTTATTATCTCAATGCTCAAATTTGAAGTTTTAAGTACAGGGGAAAAGAATGGATTTCTAAGAATGATGGGCCTAAACTTGAGGATAATAAATAAACAACAATTCTATTGAGCATTTTTATTTATGTGGGAGATATTGACTTCCATTGACTTCACTGTTTCATGACCACAAGAAGCATTCAGTGTTATTCTGTGGCTGTTTTAGTTGGATCACAGGGGATGAGCAGAATTTATTCTGTAAGGAAAAGTGAGAATAACTTACAGCATTAAAAAATGAACCATTTTGTCTATATTTATAAAATAATTTATTGTAAATCAAGGATCTGTTTTTGTTATTAGATAGTGACAACCAAGTAATAAACTCTCTGGTCCACCATCCTCATCATCATTGCTGTATTTGAATCCATTGTCACAGTTATGCTGTCAATATAGCTCCTTGAATGTCTTTCTTTTTGTCGCTGACGTAAGGTCTGACCCCTCTGGATAATATGTCCGAAGATGAAGTCTCACCATCCTTGCTTCTAAGGAGGATCCTTGCTGTATTTTTTGTGGGCATCACTGCCTCCTGGTGGGAGTAGGAGGCCCAGCCTTGCTCCTGGAGAGCCACTGGACTTGAACCACCGACCCTGTGGGCTGCAGTCCTGCACACAACCACTACACCATCAGGGTTCTGCCCTTCCTTGCTGTATTTTTTACGAGATAAACTTATTCCTTATTCTGGTAGTCCATGGTATATTTAATATTCTTTGCCAATACCAGAGTTCAACGAGATCGACTCTTCCTTCTTCCTTATTCATTGTGCAGGTTTTGTGTCCATTTGAGACTATTGAAAATATTATGGCTTAGATGGCGCACACTTTATTCCTTAAAGTGGCATCTTTGCCTTTTAATACTGTAAAGAGGTCTTTGAGAGAAGTTGGCCCTAATGCAATAAGTGTTTTGCTTTATTCACTGCCATTTCCATGGGTATTAATTGTGGATCTAAGTAAAAATGAAATGCTAGACAACTTCAGTGTTTTCTCCATTTGTCATAATATTCTGAGGATTTTTGTATTTATTATGCTGAGATATAATCTGTCCTAAAGTTTAAAGTATTTGATCTTCATCAGTAAATATTCAAATACTCTTCTTTTTCAGCAAGCAAGGTTGTGTCATCTGTATATTCCAACTTGTGTCTCCAGTTCTGATACTGTGTTCTTTATATCATCCAGGTTTTCACATTATTTGTTAATATATATATTGAATAAGCATAGGGAAAGAATACAATTCTGATATGTACTTTTATAATTTTAAGCCACACAACCACCTCTTGTTCTGTTTTAACAACTGTCTCTTGGTCTAGATACATGTTCCACATGGGCACAATGAAGTGTTCTTGAATCCCCATCTTTTATTATTATACAAATAGTCTAATTAATTTTTATAATCAGTAAAAACAAAGATAAACAAAATTCTCCACCTCTTGTCTGTCCATTTCTTATACTATGGTGACTTATGTGTTGTGGTAATGCTGGAAGCAATGCCATCATTAGTTCAAGAAGCAAAAGTAACTCCCCTGGTGAACAAATCCCAGTGAAACTGTGAGATTGAAATGATTGGAAAGAAAGACTTGGAGATCTTCTTTTTGAAATTGAGCAGTGACACCCTTTTGAACAGGAGTAGAATATTGACTGACATGAAGCTGGGAATTGAACCCTTCAAGTTGGAAGGCACTCAAAATATGACAGCAGAATTAAACCAAAAACAAACAAACTCACTACCATCAAGTTTATGCCAACTCAGAGTGACCCAATTGGACAGGGTAGAACTTCCCTCTTTAGTTTCTGAGACTGAAATTATTTATGGGAGTAGAAAGGTCCACCTCTCCCCCAAAAATTAGCTGCTGGTTTTGAACTGATGACCATGCAGTTGGACGTCCAACCTGGAACCACTACACCACAAAGGCTGCCAGAGAAGTGCTACATCATCAAAATAAAATCAACCCTCATGATGTGGATAGACTAAAACTTCTAGGGACTTCATTTTCTCATATGACATGACTCAGAATGAGATGAAACAACAATAATAATCAGAATATGGAATAGGAGAAGTGTGACTGTAGAAAATTGGAACTCATAAATAATAGTGTGCTAGCTGCCAGGTTGGCAGTTCCAAATCACCAGCCAGATTGTTAGTTCCAAGGGAGAAAATGATGCTTTCTGCTAGCATAAAATGTTAGTTTCAGAAATCCACATGAGCAATTCTACTTTGTCCAGTCAGAATCCAGTCAAGGGCATTGCATTGGGCAAATACGCTTTCAGAGACCTCAAAAGTGTTATACAAATATCATTTTAAAACTAAAGTGTGTCCAACCCAAGTCATAGTATTTTTAATTGTCACATCTATGAAGAAGCTGAGTGTGATAGGTAAGCTTGTTGTACCAGCATGGTCAAAGACGATAGGCAGGTCTGTTGTGACAACATGGCCAATGAACACACACGATCAATTGAAGGGCGGAATAGAAATGGCTCAGTGAGCCCTGCCCTTGCTCTCTTGCTCTTGGATCTTCAGACCAGAGAGCTGCCTTATTTGTCCTGTGCCTCGACCTCCAAGCAACACTACCCGTGGGACACCTAATCGTGGACTGTGTTGCTGTGAGTTGAGGTTCCTTCAAGCCCTGCTTCGTCAAGCTCCTGGAACATACATCTCTTGAGCTGGGGACTGTTGGACTCTGTCATCTGGCTGACTGTTGGCGACCAGCTCTGCTGTTTGCTACTTTTGACCAGATAGCCTGAATTGCTCTACAGAAGACTACTTGGCGACCCTCAAGACTTGAAGGACTTGTGAGTTGCACCGACCATTTGTACTGCTTTATAGATTAGTTAACTGTTTATTTATTATCTTATATATCCTTCTATCTTTATAAATATATAAAGAGAATTACTAGTGTCCTGATTTTGTTTCTCTAAAGAACCCTGTCTAACACACTGAGCATTGTCTAAAGAAAACTGAAGAACTGATGCATTTCCATTATTGTGTGGGTGAAAAATGTTAAATATGCTATGGATTGCCAAAAAAGGAACAAGTTTGACTCAGAAGATGTATAGTCAGAATATTCCTTAGAAGTGAGGATGGCGAGTCTTTAGTGCACGTATTTCGGACATGTTCTCAAGAGACACTGGTTTCTAAGAAACAGTACCATTCCTCAGATAAGATACAGGGTCTGCCCAAAAGAATACTCTCACCAAATAGTGACTGTAATTGGTTCAAACCAAGCAAAGATTGTGAGAGTGGTATAGGACTGGTCAATGTTTCACTCTGCTCGACATAGATCGGATATGAGCAAGAATGACCTTGATGGCACTTGACAGCAGCAACTGTCTTTCTGGAGGTCTCTTCTTTCAGTTAAGGTCCATTGACAGGAGCAATTCTACTCTTCAATCCACATGCTCTTTTGATTACAGTTGAAATTCTGGCCGTGCACTGGGGATGTAGTACTGTCACTTTAAAGATGATCTTCACAATAATATTTGCATGTGATATTAATAACATTGGTGAATAATTTATGCACTATCTTTGATGACCTTCCATCTAGTGATCTGTCATCCAAGTATTTTAGAGTAAGTGAATGAGAACTTTTAACATTTCATCTGTTTGTTGAAATACCTCAGTTGGTATCCACTCAAATCCTAAAGACTTAATTTTCATCAGTGCCTTCAGTACTATCAGTTATTGATCATAGGCTACCTCCTGAAATTGTGGGCATCATCCATTTCTTTTCGATACAGTGTCTGTGTATTCTGTCCATTTTGGGGATGATTTTATATCAAATTTTTGCACACAAAATCCTTCAATATTAAAACTTGAATCTTTCATTTCTTTGTTCTTTCAGCTTGAGAAATTCCTAGCCTATTATCTCTTTTGATTAAGGATATTATTAGTTAAATCTGGGATGAACCATTCAAATACATTTCATAAGGCTGAAGATTTGCTTCTAGGTGTATTGGTCACCCTGAGTGAGTTCGGTGATAAGCAAGGGTTTTTTTGTTTTGTTTTGATTTGTTTTTTGTGGGCATCACTGTTCCCTGGTGGGAGTGGGAGGCCCAGCCTTGCTCCTGGAGAACTGCTGCTGGATATGAACCACCAAACCTTTGGGCCGCAGTCCCACACACAACCACTATGCCACAGGTGTTCAGCCTGATAAGCAGATTTTTAAAACTTTCTTTTCCTACTAAAAATAATATAACTTAGATTTTTATTTTGTGTTTTTCTTTATAATGAGAAAATTTGCTTCTTTAATATCCTTTCATATGTGATTATCTCACTTTGAAAACTTTGATATTGTATTTTACTGAAATGGTTTAATAAATTTAAATTAAATGAAGATTAAAGTGCTCTAATTTTTTACTTAACACCTGGGTTCTGAGAGTCCAAGGTGATTAAATTGAGGAAGCAGTCACCAGTTAGATAAGTATGCTGAGATATCAAGAGTTGCAGCAAAGAGAGTCATATTTTTTGCATGGGAGGTTAGTCATAGGCCAACTTAAAACTCTCTTAAATATATATACATACATATATATATATACATACACACACATATACACACACACACCATTGACCTAGCCAAACTCCCAACACCTTTCATTATCTGATGCTTGTCTCAATTGCCTTTGCGATTTTAAAAACACACTAGATTTCTCGTCTTAACCCACGCTCAGAGTATTGCTTGGAGCAATCATCCAGCTGTGGCCACTTACTCATTAAGTAGCTAGATTGATCTAATGACTAAGGGCATCCCTGTATCGCTTATTCCTCCTCCCCCATCCCACAAAAGCAGGAAGAAACTCAGCATTTTTTCCTCAGGGAAAAGATTTGAGCAGTTGAGACAAATAGATAAGAAAATCCAAGTCAGATAATCCAATTTCTCAAGCATTTCGTATTGTGCTTTCATTAGGAAAAAGGATAGAAGCAAGCACCCAGCTGAGCATTTAACTTCAACCATAGTCAAATTCTGTCAAGCCTCCAAAGGTAAAATGCTACAAGAAATTAAAACACTGGGAAGCTTTTCACCAAGATACTTTCCAGATAATCTGAAGCCTTTGAATTTTCACAGTTAGCTCTTAGGTGCTTTGATCCTTCCTGTCTGAGCAGATCACACGGGGTTATACAAAGCAACCCAGCAGGACTGACAAGACCCAGGAGCCAACAGGAGTGTGTGTCTGTCTGGTGCATTTCTCCCGTTGAACTGTCCTTGACAGTGGCAATGTTTCAGTATGCAAGTCATGTCCCTAAAACAGTAGGGAATGGACAGATTCTTCAGCACCTCCCTGGTTCGTAGGAAGGATTTGTTTCCTTTCATGGCCCATTATCTTATCTAAAAACCCTTCTCAGTTGATGTACTACCCACAGATTCTAAAAGGTCATTAAAGCAACACCTCTCTTTTTTTGCTTCTACTAAATGAGTCCCTCATTCTGGTTTATTCCGATGGCTGTCATCTCCTCCTTTAAAATAGTAGCCAGTTTGTGGTGGTACAAAGAGTGAAGTGCTCAAAAACTAAATGGATTTACCTAGATGTGCCTCAGAAAAAAGGCCTGGTGGTATAATTTCAAGCCCAATTAAGAGGCCCAACCTTGTCATCGCTAGGAGGTAAGCTCTACTGGGTACTTTTGGCTTTACTAAGGATCAGTGTCAACCTGTTGGCTGCAGTGGTTTTTTTTTGTTTTGTTTTGAAGCATGTACATTCTAGAAATGAGAGGATTTCTAAGAACCCACTGAAATGGAAAATAAATAGTAACTAAATCTGTCACCCAGCTTGTGTGCAGCATCCCAGTCCCTCCATATCTCCTAACTCAAAACCGACCTCATTGTCACTGACTCCCAGCAACATCTGACCCAAAGCAACCCCACAGGACAGGGGGAGCTTCCGCTGTGAGGTTCTAAGGCTAGAACTTTGTAGGGCAGTACAAAACCCCTGCCTTTCTCTCCTGGAAGTGGCTGGTTTTGTACTGCTGACCTTGGAGTTAGTAGCCCAAAGCATAGCCACTCTGCCATATGCCACCAGGTTCCTTTATTCCCCAGGCCAAATAAAAAAACCAAACCTACCAAACTCACTGCCATCTAGTCGATGCCAACTCAACAGCTACCTAGAAGGAACGATGGAGCCCACCTGTGCATTTCTGGGGCTGTAACTCTTTACAGATGTAGCCTTGTTTTCTCCTCAGGAGTGGCTGATGGCTTCAAACTGTTGACCTTCCAGCCCAATGTGTCTCCAGTACCCTCCCAGGGCTCCTTATGTCCTAGGCAGGTTTACTAACAAACGTGCCAAGATGATAATCTAATATAGTGTTCTACTGTCTCAGAAAGCATGTAAATGTTTTCTGTGTCTCCTTCAGTGCTATCCTACAATGGTTTTCTTTATAGAGAATTCACACATTGATTTAATCGGTATAAGTGAAACTAAAAGCGCTTTCTCAATAAACCTAATTATTTCTTGTGCTTTGCAATAAATTCTCCAGATATCTATCTATATAAAATTTATTTAGCCCAATGAAGAACCTACCATGAGTGATTAAAATTACAGTTGACCTCAAGACCATCCAGTGGTCAAGTGACACCATAGGGCATTGCAGTGTGAATGATGAGAATTGTTCAGGACTTTAAATAGCTTGAAAATGTTCCAATTTAACAGATAGAAAAATCTTAGAAACTTAAGCAGGAATTAGAAAAGTCAAATGCATACCAAACATCCAGGTAGCTGAAATTTTCAAAAGTGTTCTAAACTCAAAATTGAGGAACCCAGCTTACATAGGGGCTTTAGGGAATAAGCACTTCCTAGACATGCTTCCAAGAGCCTCTCTTTCTTCACACTCTAAGATGTTTGTAAGCACCATCAAGAATTCTCAAATCCACAGATGTGTCTTGTGTGGGGCTGGGCATGCTTTCCTCTGGAAAGACAAAGTGGAACTGGAAAGTCTTGTCAAGCTTGTGTAAGCAAAAGCACTGATATTGAGAAGCCAATGCAGAGACTTCCTTCTCCTTAACTAGATTGCCCCTTTTGTTGTGATTGCTGTTGAATTTATCAGAGAATGTCACTTCATTTTCTGGAAGGAACCAGTAATATAAGATAATGAAATCAGTTATTAGAAGACTTAGAATACCTGGTAAATGGAAAATTCACTAAATATTATAGTTTAGTTTCCCCAACAGTCTGAGGTCTAGTTAGGTCCACTCCACTGTGGTCTATTTTAAACTCCTCATTGAATATATCTCATTATACCACAATTTCCTATTTATTTGATGACTATACTGAAGAAGTACAGTATGGTTAATTGTGGAGCCTGACTTCCAAGGTGTTAAGACAGAGTGCCGCCTCAGTCTCCAAACCTCACAATTTGCTCATGGATACCATCCATAAAACATGGATGGTAATAGTAACCTAGTTTATGTCACCATCTCAAGATAGGATGCACAGAATCAACTGACTGCCCGTGGAAAGAGACCACAAAGAAGCTCAATATCATCAACCGAAAACAAAGCCAAAGACTGAATTTGAGACAGAGTCTCAGTTGCTCATAAGGAAATCCAAGTTGAAACTGAAGAGAATGAAAGTGAGACTATGATGCGGCACAATAGTCTTGAATATTTTCCACTTGGACCTGGATAAGGTATCAAGAGTGGAGTTGATGCGTTGGATGCTAGTAACAAGAAGCCAGACAAGTTGTGGGAGGGCATGAGGAACGCGGCTCACACTCACAGTCACGGAGCCAAAGTTGACTCACTGCGGTTCCCCATGGGTTTCAGAGACCATAACTTCCAATGGGAGTAGAAAGCCAGTCTATCTACAGTGGAACAGTGGGTGGTTTCAAACTACTGGCCACAGAGATGGCAAAGCAGCTCGAACCACCACAACACCAGGGCTTCGATCATGTATAAGGAAACTTCAGGTCATTAAAAAAGAGAGGAAGTAAAGAAATTATTTAAATGGATGTCAGAAGAGGCTCTGATTTGTGCTTTTGAGTGCAGGGAAGGTGACTATAAAGCAACTAAAAAGAATGACGAAGTAACAGAGTTGAGCAGAAAATTCCAAAGGACAGCTGGAGAAGACAAGGTAAAATACAGGAAGGGGGACCAAGTCCTGGAGGTAGAAAAGCATAACTGGCTTTTCTCAAGTTAACACATTAAAGAACAATATTTTAAAATCAAGAAGTTAAAAATCAAGCAACCAAATCAATGTGAAGGGGTGGGGAAGTAGTGGAGCGACAAAACCCATCTGCAAGGTAACACATTGAAGACTGAATAAACTCAGAATCTGCCCACAAGAGCATAAGAAAGAGCATTTCACTTTATGTTGGGCTGTCAGCGAAACTAAGCTATAATTTAAGGTTTAGTGAACATTGTATTTGCCAAGTGAAGACAGCAGGAAATGCAAAACTGAAATAGCAACCCTGCAAGATTCCATGGGCAAACTATTGACGGAGGCAGGAAACATCAATTGGAGAAGGAGTGAATGCATAGAGTCCTTGTGTCATAAAGAATTCATCAAACTTCAACCATTTCAGAGCATATTGAAGGAAGAAATCCAGACTGTATTGAGGGCATTGACAAAAAAAAGACTCCAAAATATACCAATTAACATGTTGCAGCAAAAAAATAGTTAGCTGATCAATCGGCTGGAAGAGAGCTATATTTATAGCCATTTAAAAGAAATGATCCAACAGAACGTGGACATTATAGAACTGTACCATTATTATCACATGCCAGGAAAACTTTGCTGGGGGTAGTTTTTAAAGATTACAGTAGTGCATCAACAGTAATCTGCTAGAAATTCAAGCCTTGAGGAGAGACTATGAATGTTCTGATCACTGCCATCAGATGGATATTAGAGAAATGAGAGAAAACATTATAAGGTTTACTTGTATTTTATTAACTACTTGAAAACAATAAACTGTGTAGGAAGTATAAAACCATGTGTAACATTTCAAAGAATGGGTATATCAAAACATTTCATTGTGCTCACAAAGATCCCATACAAAGATTGGATCAGAACAAAAGGATATTGAGTTATTTCTTTTTAAAGGATGGTGAACCAGGTTGTCTCCTTTCACCATCCTCATTCAGTTTTCATGCTGAACAAATAATCTGAAAAGCTGAATTTATGAAGAAGATTGTGGTAACGCGATTGGAGGAAGGCTCATTAACAGCCTATTATGTACAGATGACACAACTTTGCTTGCTAAAAAGCCCAGAGGACTTGAAATATTTACTGATGAAGATAAGAAAATACAGCTTTTAGTATGAATAACATCTCAGTATAAAACAAATCCTCCCAACTATACTAACACAAAATCCTGGTTAACAGAGAAAAGACTGACATTGGCTAGGGTCCATTTTACTTGGATTTCTGATCAACTCCCATGGAAGCAGCAGTTAAGAAATCAAGTGTCATATTTCATTGGGAAAGTCTATTACAAAAGATATCTTTATAGTGTTCCAAAGCAAAGATGTCACTTTGAAAACTAACGAGATCCTTTCTCCTGCCATGGTATTTTCAGTAATCTCATATGCATGCATATGGCTGCATAATGAATCAGGAAAAGTGATGAAGAATTAATGCCTTTGAATGATGGAGTTGGCAGAGAATTAAAAATATACATCATGGACTATTAGACAAAGGAACAAAACTGTCTTAGAAGAAGTACAGCCAGAATGTCCTTGAGAAGCAAGGAGGGTGAGATTTCATTTCACATCATTTGAACACATTATGAGGAAGAATCACACCCTGAAGAAGCACATACAAAAATTAGAGGTAAATGAGTCCGAGCCCCTGTGGTGTAGTGGTTGTGGGCGGGACTGCGGCCCACTGGGATAGAAGTTCAATTCCAGCAGCAGCTCCACAGGAGCACAGGCTGGGCCTCCTCCTCCCACCACCAGAGGGCAGTGATGCCATAAAAATACTCAAAAAACTCAAAAAATTAGAGGTAAATGAGAGGCCCCGCAAAACAAAGAAAACCTCCAAGGAGATTGATTGACAGCAATGAGCTCCACATCGCAGTGAGTGTGAACATGGCCCAGGTCCGTGACATATGCCCTTCTATTGTATATAGAGTCACTGTGCATTCGAACTGACTTGACATCATCAAATACGAGTGATAATCTACTCAGTAGTTGTAAGAAATAAAGGAGTAGGTGACGGCAAAATCCTGAAAAAAGCATCTGCTGCCGACAAAGTCCCATGTGTTTATGAGTGTATCTCTAGTAGCCCATGTGTGCCTGGTGCACACTTGATGCTCAATAAAATAATGGGATAAATGAGATAGTGAATAAATGAATGGCTTCAGTAAAAATTGAATTATATATAGGTCTCTTTATTCATCCATTCAATCAATCACTTATTTATTAGCATAAAAATAAACTTTCAAGAAAATACTACAAAGATTAGTCTACACATTAGGTTCTCAACCTTATTTGGCCTCCCATCCCTTTTTCAGGAAAAGAAAAATTATTAAGTGCCCCTGCTGGCAATTAGAAAGCATTGTACTCTAGCTTTACTCCAGGGTACCGTGTAGCTGTTATGTGCCATTCAGTCAGTTCAAAGCAGTGGAAAGCAGGGTCTGGTCCTGCACACCCCCCTCCTGCCCCCACCATTGTTTCTATGCTCGAGTCCTTCCTTGCAGCCTCCACTGTGTCAATCCACCTTGTCAAGTGGGCCGTCCTCTTTTTTGCTGTCTCTCTCCTTTACCAAGCATGGTGTCTCTCCTGACAGTGTGTTTAAGGTATGTGAGAGGAACTCTCGCTCTCCTCGCTATCACAGAGAACTCCCCCGGAACTTGTATCTGTCTGATGTCTCTGTCTCTCAGCAGTCAGTCCATGACACTTCCAATAGTCTTTGGCAGCACCATAGTTCAAATGCATCCACCCCATCAGTCTTCCGTAGTCAATGTCCAACTTTCACAGGCATAAGAGACAATTGAAAATTTCACGGTAAAGTGTAACTATCGGCCTTTCCATGGGACCTGGCATAGTCTGGATGCCACCCCCCTCTAAGCCCCCAGAAGGCGGTATCACTCTCTTTTGGGAAACACTGGTAAAGTTTCTAAGGAAACTTCTCTTTTTAAATCAGTTTTTTTCTAAGCATCAACCATACGTTTTCATCAAATATATTCAGGAGAAATTTCTAAATGCAAACAATATCAAAAATTAACTCAGCCCTGATGGGGCTCAGGCAGGGAAACAAAACACACACACATAGTTTAATAGGATATCATTGTTGACTTCATTTCTTGAGATGGGCTGTATAAATATAGAGAGTATGTGTCTTTAAAAAAAAAACCAAAATCCTCCAGATTCTTTACTCCTAATAGTGTATCCTCAAACAAACAAATGAAAAGGAAAGTAAAATTGAAATGGACTTGGTGTCTTTAGTGACAGACAATTCTCAAATAAAGCCAAACTCTCTCTCTCTCTCTCTCTCTCTCTCTCTCTCACACACACACACACACACACACACAATTCTGTTTTCCATGTAGCAAAAAGCTTGTGTCAGGTACTGTTCCAAGCTGTTTTTCTCTGTTAAACAGACAAAAATCCCTAACCTGGTGTGATTTACAGTTAGGGGGATAGACAGGATGAAGAATGTCTCACGGCCGTCACGCTAACTCCTAGCAATTCTGTAGGACAGGGTCATTAAGCTGTCAGAAGACTCTTTTTGTAAAGAAATTTTTTGTAGATATTTAAGAGCTCAAACAGAAGAAAGTCTTTTTATCTGATATGCTCCCTTCTTTCTTTCAATGTGAAGTGGGCACATTCACAATATTTCCCTATTTGTTTTACTGCCTGGAAGCTCAGAGGTTGGTTAGTTTGTTAATTTCTCTCCGCAACATAGGTCGTTTCCTGCACTTTAATTATTCTCCTTTTTCTACATCATCCCTAAAATGCCCTACATGCTTTGTTTTGCTTTATTTCAGCTTATAGTAGCAGATACCAAACATTTAAGTTTTTTGCAAACCAAAAAAACATTCCATCACCCAATAAGTAATGCTAAATAATGGCTACTGAAGCGTCAACCCATCATAAAGTCAAAAGAGGACTTTGCCAGAAGTTCAAATACAGGTATCATAAAAGGAAGCCCTTGGGCTAGATTTTGCCTTGGGTCGTGGTTGACTGGGCAGGTACAGTCACCTCAAATGGCAGCATCACTGAGCAGTCTTTACCAGTTAACCCACTGCGGTTGAGTGGCACAGTAGAACTCTTATCAAGGGCTCACAAGGCTGCCCATCTAGAGGGGCAGAGACACTCATCTTTCTTTGGCGCAGCAGCTGGTAGGTGTGAACTTCTGACTTTGTGGTTCACAGTCCAATACATAGTCCATCACATCACCGGGACTCCTCTTTAAAAGCCAAAGGATGTCAACTGCAAATATGGATGGCTGCCTTCTCTTAAACAGAAAGAATAGCTTATATAGAATAGTTTACTTCTGGCACGAAGCACTTTCTGTGCCAGACCCTCCCTGTATTAACACTGGATCTTCTAAACATCCCTGCTTCCATTATTATCTTCTTAATTTCATAACTGAGAACATTTCAGACTTGTTTTCAGTAATGACACACCCAGCAAATGGCACACAGACCTAAACACAATCCTCCAGTGCCACACTCTCGCTGATGAAACACACCAATGCCACCGAGTTCTCTGTGATTTAGGGTGCCCCCTTGCGTGGCAGAGGAGAAGTGCACCCCCGAAAGATTTTCAAGGGTGGACTCTGGAAGTAAACCACCTGGCCTTTCTTTCGAGATGCCCCCACTAGACTCAAACCTCCAGAAGTCAAGTGTATTGATGACTCACACCTAGAACATGCTGATAGTAAGTCCGGAGGACATCTCGAAGACCTGGACACACATTTTCTCTTGACACCAACAGACCCAATGTCAGTTAGCTGGGAGTGAAGGCAGGGGCCCCTGTAGATAGTCACCTGGTCTCTCTACCCACTGCAGTCTATGCCACTTGCCTTAATCCTACATTTAAAACATATGTTCTGGAGATGGGAACGGAATCTTAAATACATTATCTAAAATCTCAAAGTTCAGTCTTCACTTGAAGTGAATTAACATCGATGAGTCTCCTGGGCCTCACTAGCTTCCTGTGAAGTCCCTGACATTGACAGTAAAATGAGAAAGCCAGAACCAAAATGTGCACATCACATAAAAGCAGTTTTCCCTAAATTATCCCCTGAAGCATTGCACACTTACTTGTTTAGCACTTATGGGTAATAAGAACTTGAAGAACGACATTTGCATATTTATACAGCTCCTTTGCCCCTGGTGCAGTGGTCTTGGCATGAGAAGGGTTTGTGCACCACCTGCTCTCTGTCTGCTCTCTCTTCTCCCTCTCCAAGAGGGTTGACTAGGGATCCCCTTCATTAAAGGTAGAGAGACTTTAAATACAATAGGACTCACTCTGCACTTCAGCTGATGAGCACAGCCCTTTGAAGGACTGTCTATCTAAGGAGTTTCCAGGAAGGAAACAGACATGATTTAGTCAGCTAGTCAGCTCAGCTAATTGACTCAGGTTAACTTGTTTCAGAAAGAAGAAAGAAAGAAAGAAAGAAAGAAAGAAAGAAAGAAAGAAAGAAAGAAAGAAAGAAAGAAAGAAAGAAAGAGGAATTTCCTCTGAAATGCCACTTCTGCAGACCTTTTCTGTTTTGTTGGTGTTGTTGTTATTGGGTTTTGTTTTGTTTTCTTATTATGGCAGCATCTAGCCTCTGAATCAGGCTTGCTGTTCTTAATTAACTGATTTAGCTATACAGTTACAGATGCTTACTTGTTAAAATTGTCTTACTTTGGTACAAAGTGTGATTAAAGAAAATTTTGTAAGACAGGTTGGGGTGGCTTTTCCCAAAACAATAATTTTTTTCAATGTAAATAAATAAATAGGAGTTCTAGTGGTTCACTGGGTAAGTTCTCAGATGCTAACTGACAGTGAGGTTTGGAAGCCACTAATAATCAATGGCAGGAAGATGTGGCAGCCTGCTTCCCCTTGAAATTACAGCATCGAAAACCCGATGAGAAATGTCTACTCCTCTGTTCCGGATTCCCTGTGTTTCCAGTTCCTGTCTGTACCAGCGTATATCCTCCGCTCCAGCTGGATTTGTTGGGCAGAATGGGGATCATGATAGTGGGGGGAGGAGGAAGGAAGCATTTAAGAACTAATGGTGAGAAGAGCAATGATGGGACAGTGCAGGGAAGGTAGGGCAGAAAGGGAGAACAGGTTGCAAGGATCTACATATAACCTCCTCTCTGGGGAACAGACAGTGGAGAAGTGGTGAGGGGAGATGTTGGATGGTGTAAGACATGACAAAATGATGATAATTTATGAATTGTCAGGGGCTCATGAGGGAGGGGGGAGCAGGGAGGGAGGAGGAAAGTGAGGCGTGGACACCAGGGCTGGAGTAGAAGACAGGTGTTTGGAGAATGATGGGGGAAGCAGGTAGGCAAAAGTGCTTGGCACAATGGGTGTGTATATGGATTGTGGTGAGTTGTACGAACCACCAATAAAATTATTTTTAAAAGAAACATCTACTCCATCCTATAGGGTCATTATGAGTCCCTGGCAAAGAGTAAGCAGATAATGAGGTATTTCTCCCAAGTTGCTATGTCTCTAGTTACTGCACACCCTTGGTATTCTAGCAGAAATCTATGTCTCGAGGCAGGATGATACCCCTTTGTAGTGGGAGCTGTTTGCACTCAACTGATGAGTGGTGGTCTAAGCCCATCCAGCAGATGGCTCCACTTCTATATAGTCAAGAAAACCTCCTGTGTCGAGTCGGGTCGCCATGCATTGGACTTGGCCCCATGCAATGGGTTGTTTCATCATTATTTATAATTACAAGAAGGACCAAGCTCTAAAAGCGAACTCACTGCCTTTGAGTTTATTCTGAGTCATAGCAACCATATAGGGCAAGGTAGACTTGCTCTTGTAAGTTTCCCATATTGTAAATTTCACAAGAGGAGAAGTACAGGAGCAGCTGCTGACCTTTCAGTTATAATCCCCACTCATAATCACCATGCCACCAGGCCTCCTGAGTGAAAAGGGCGGCCAGTACATGAAACTGTGTAGTACATTCCCAGCTTCCTCCTCTTTCTGTTGAGGTTTTTCTCATATCCTCTTACCCTCAACTCTTCGGTTCAAAAGTTACCCATGAATCTGCTCCTTAGAAGTGAATGAGGAAAATGAAACTTTATTCACTTACTTTAGACTTTACAGCACATTTGAATCATTGGTATGACTTTTGTATCTATCACGTGTGCAGCACCTGCCAAATGACGAGTTGGGAATGTGCAAATAAGGTAGATGGGACTCTAATAAGTGGATTGGTCAGCTTTGTCATTTATCTGGGCATAAAGGGAACAGGAACAGAGACTCTCATGAAAAGCCACGAGCAGAGTGCATCTGAGATCCTTGTGTATAGAAGTGCCCATATGGCTGAGCCCTGGTGGCATAATGGTTGTGCGCGGGACTGCGGCCCACTGGGTTGGAGGTTCAAATGCAGCAACAGCTCTCCAGGAGCAAGGCTGGGCCTCCTACTCCTACTACCAGAAGGCAATGATACCACCCCCCCCAAAAAAAAAGAAGTGTCCATAGAACTAGAAGTCCTTAAGGCATCAGAACTGAGACTGTGAAATAGAACAGTGGATTTCCTGACTTACAAATTGAGGATAGTTGAGTGCCTTTGAGAAAGAGTCTGGAAAGCAGAATAGGGTAACCTTTGGACATTTATCAGCTCTAGTGGAACTTTGTAAGACTTCTAAGAAAGAAAGAGAAGGAGGGATCAAGTGAATGAGTCCACAGATCAGAGAGAGACGTATCTGTAAGCATGACTGAGAAAAGATGCTGCAGACAAAAGAATTGTATCTGTAAAATTTCTGATCCTAACTTGCAACCTATTGACTTTCCTAAAAGACTTTGTATTTGTGAGCACTATTGATTTTGAATACTGGGTAGTAATTGCAAGGGAACAGCAACTACCAGCAGAAAAGTAGAGCACACTGGTGTCAGAATAAGGTGGAGAGGATAAAGAGGGCTGGGGCTTGTTTCCTCTGCTCCCCAAGAACTGACCTTGGGCAGAAGGGGGTTGCATTCTCCTTCCTTCTTGTGTAGTCAGGGGAGCTTAGAGGTGGCTTGCACACCATTTCCTCAAATATGGAATCAGTAAGGACCAGCAGAAGGACATATGGCCTTATGCCTTGTAATTGGTGAAAAGCCAGTTGTCATATGTTTGGGTCTATTTCTGGTTTCTCTATTTGTTCCATTCATCAGTCATTTTCCCCATCTTTACACCAAAGTCATGATATCTAAGTCATTATAACTTAAGATGATTTTAAATCAGTACTCTTAAGTGAAGTTCACAATTCAGTTTTTTTTCCTTTCAAGGTTCATGCATCTTGCATTAATTTTATAGTCTAGCTTTCAAGTCAAAAATGCTCTCCTGGAATTTTAATCAGTGTTGAATTTACAGAATAGGCAATTTTTTAGAAAATTGACATCCTCACAATAACAGTTTTACTACCACAAACATGTCATATTTCCTTTCTTTTTTCATTTTCATTTTTGCTCATCAATATTTATAGTTTCAGTGTCAGATCCTTCACATCTCCTATAATATCTATCCCTTAAGTATTGCATACTTTTATTTGTGCCACTATAAAGAGTATTGCTTTTCATTTAAATTTCTAATTAGCCTTGGCTAATATATGGCATACATTTAATTTTTTAATATTGGCTTTGTATCCTATACATTTCTAAACTTAGTGTCTCAATACTAACTTTGGGATAGATTGTATAGTATCCCTTAAATAGACAATCATGTTATCTACAAAGATAGTTTTATTTATTTTTTATTTATATTCTAAATGCTGTTCTTTTTCTTGCTTTATTCCAGTGGCTAGAATCTCCCTTATGAGCTTATCATATGTTATTTAATTTTGCATACTATTTTCTGATGGTAATTTTAAAATGGTTGCAACAGTATGTTGACTGAGAACCATCAGATATTCAAGCTTATTCAGGAGAAGACGTGGAACAAAGACTATCATTACCAATGTCAGATGGACCTTAAGTAAGAACAGAGACTATCAGAAAGAAGCTAACATGTTTGCCTATTAAATATGCAAAATCATTTAACTATGTGGATCATAAAAAACAATGAAAACATTGCAAAGACTAAGAATTTCAGAATACTTTTTTGTATTCATGCCGAATCTCTACATGTACCACCACACAGTTGTTTGAGCAAAGCAAGAAATACTGCATGTTTTAAAGTCAAGAAAAGCTGAGTTAGTGTTGTATTCTTTTACCTACTTATCCAATGGTGTGCTGAACAAATAATCCAAGAAGCTGAACTACATAAGGAAGCATGCATCAAGATTAGAGATAGTTTTATTAACAAGCTTCAATATATTCTTGCTGAAATCCAGGAGAATTTGAAGCATTTACAGTGAAGGTCAGAGAATACAGTCTTCAATGTGGATTAAAACTCACTGTAAAGAAAACAAAAATCCTTGCAACTGGCTCCAGTATAAAACAAGATTGAAGTTCTCAAGAATTTTTAAAATCATTTTATTGGGGACTCTTACAGCTCTTATCACAATCCATACATATATCCATTTTGTCAAACACATCTGCACCTTTGCTGTCATAGTCCTTTTCAGAGCATTTTCTTCTACTTGAGGCCCTGGCATCAGCAACTCATTTCTCCCCCCCTACCCTCTTTTTCCCATGCCCCCTTGATAATTTATAAGTCCTTCTTCCTTTTTCCATGTCTTACACCACTGTTGTCTCATTTCACCCACATATCTGCTATTCTTCTGCCTGGCACAGGGACCATACATCGATCACTGTGATCACTACTTCCCCATCACTCCCCACCTCCAGCCCTTAGCATTGCTGCTCCCCTATTGGTCCTGAAAGGTTTATCTCTTCGAGATTCCCTATGTTTTGAGCTCTTATCTGTACTAGTATACATGCTCTGGTCCATGCAGATTTGTAAGATAGATTTGGGGTCGTGGTGAGGGAGCAGGGAGAGAAGCATTAAAGAACCAGAGGAAGGTTGCGTGCTTTACTGGTGCTTCACTGCACCCTGACTGGCTCCCCTCTTCTTTGTGGCCATTCTGATGGGCAGTGGGGGTCCAACTACTGAAGGGCTTTGGTCTCCACTCGGCCCTCTCATTTATTCCCATTGATGGGCTTTTTGTTTGGTTTGGTTTGGTTCAAAGTGACATCTTTGCTCCTTTTTAACTCCTTAAATAGGTCTTTTGCAGTGAATTTGCCCAATAAATACATTTTGGGGTTTCTTGACTACTGCTTCCATAAACACTGATTGTAGATTGAGAACGAAATCCCTGCTCAGAGCAGCCAAGGCACAGAGAGGATCACAGGGCCGGCCCCATCATGAGACAGGACAACGTGTTCCTCACTGACTCATAGCACTAAGAGGAACAGCACTGGGAACACTGTGTGGGAGATGTACCTGATCAGACCCCACCACACCGGGGCAAACACCAATGGTGTACAGCCGAGCAGCAAGGGTAGAATAGCATGAAGTTCCTGAGGAAGGCCAAAGGTGGACTTGGGGGACAGGGTGTGACATCCCAGTGGACTCGACTGGAAAACACACATAAAGGTCAATGGACACACCTAAAACTGTTTGGGGGCTTTTCAGTTTTTGCTGTTGGTTTTTCTTTTTCATTTTCTTTATTTATTTTCATTCATTTTATTGTATTAGCTGTTGTTGATTTATTTTTTGTCTTCTTTTTGTTATGTTCTGCTCTGTTTTGTTTTTGTGTGTGTTATTGTCTAAGCATCTCTATCTGGACAAGATAGGCAGGCGGTATGAACGACCAGAGGATAGAACAATGGGATTGATGGTTCTGAGGGAGCACAGGAGAGGGAGCGATAGGAGAAAAGGGTGGGGTTCCAACAAACCCATGGACAAGAATAAATGATATAAAATTTATGGCGAAGAGAGTATAGAATGCTTGGGGGGGTGAGAGGGGGTCTTGAACAAGGGCAATGTGGTCAAGAGGAATTAACAAAACCCGAATGAAGACCAAACATGATAGTGAGACAGGAGGAAAGTAAAAGGAAAAAGAGGAAAGAACTGGAAGGGATAAGACAGTTATAGAGGTCTAAATATAGCCATGTATATATGTTAATATAGTTGTATACAATGGCAGGGGAAAAGCACTAAGAACATTATTTATAAAGTATTATGGTAGCAGGTGGACATTGGGCTTCCACTCAAGTACTCCCTCAATGCAAGAACAATTTGTTCTACTAATATGGCACTCTGTGATGTTCACTGTCCCTGACATGGTCACTGAAGACAAAGTAGATGCATAAGCAAATGTAATAAAGAAAGCTGATCAAAAGATATAGCATATGAGATCTCAAAGGTTTGAAGAGAATCAAGTAACCATCTAGCTCAGAAGCTAAAAAGCCCACATGGAAGCAACACACCAGCCTGTGTGATTATGAGGTATCGATAGACTCAGAGAGACCAGAACCTAGCAAAGGACATCATGCTTGGCTGCAGCAGGGAAAAAAAGTAAGATTTTTGCAGCAGTACATTGGCAGGGAATGATCAAATTCAAAGAGAATGTGGAACAAGGGATATCATAACTAATGTCAGATGGATCTTAGCTCAAAGCAGAGGATACTAGAAAGATGTTTACTTGTGTTTCATTGACAATGCAAAAACATTCAATGGTGTGTGGACCATAATAAACTGTGGATAACCTTGAGAAGAATGGAAACTTTGGAACACTACATTGTGCTCCTGAAGAACTTGTAGATGGATCAGGAGGCAGTTGTGCACACAGAACAAGGGCACTGCATGGTTTAAAAATCAACAAAAGTGGTGTCAGGTATTTATTGTTCAATTGGTATGCTGAGCAAATAGAGAAGATGAATTATATGAAGAATGTGGCATCAGGATTGAAATAGGGCTTATTAACCACCTATGATATGCAAATGACAGAGCCTTGCTTACTGAAAGTGAGGAGAACCCGAAGTACTTGCTGATGAAGATCAAGGATTGTACCTCTCAGTAGGGATCACAACTCAGTGTGAAGAAGTCCCAGATCCTCCCAACTGGACCAATCGGTAACATTATAACAAATGGAGAAATGACTGAAGTTGGGAAGGATTTTGTCTTGCTTGAATCCACACTCAATGCTCATGGAAGCACTAGTCAGGAAATCAAATGAGGTATTACTTTTGGTAAACCTGCTGCACAAGACTTCTTTCGAGTATTGAAGAGTGAAGATATTACTTTAAGACTAAGGTGCATGTGACCCAGTGGTATTTTTCAATGACTCATGGGCATGTGGAAGTTGGACATTGAATACAGAAGCCCGAAGAAGAATCGATGAAATTGTATTGTGGTGCTAGAGAAGAATACTGAAAGTACTGTGGGCTCCTAAAAAGGACACACCGATCTGTATTGGGAGAAACAAGGCTGATGTGCTCCTTAGACAAAGATAGTCCTACATTTCAACTCACAGACTGTGGACATATGTCAGGAAAGGCCAGTCCTTGGAGGAGGATGTCATGCTTGGTAAAGTGGAAGGACATTGATAAAGAGGAAGGCTCTTGGTGAGATGAATTGATACAGGGGCTGCCTCAATGGGCTCAGGCACAAGAACAATTAGCATGATGGCACAGCACTGTGCAGTTTTTGTTCTGCTGAGCACAAGGTCACTGTGGGTTGGAGCTGACTCCATGGCACCCAACAACCAAGGTGGTTGCAACAGTGGTCTCAAACCTAACAACAGTTGTGAGTCCATGGAAGGATCATAGAGTGTTTAGTTCTGTTGCATGTTGGGTCACTGTGAGTCAGAACTGACTCAAAGCCATCTAATAACAGCAGTCACCCGGCTAAAACTAACTGCAAGAGAAAATAGCTTTTGACATCTTTATATGAAGTCCACTGTGTGGCTCACCATACTTCACGAGGGAAAGGAATAGGATAAAGCATTGTCGTCTCAGAAACTCAGAGGGGCAATTCTACCACGTCCTTTAGAGTAGTTATGAGTCGCATCAACTCAATGGCAGTGAGTTTGTTTTTTGTTTTATTTTTGACTACAGAAAGTTATAATTACCCTAGGCAAGAAGCTATCTCTAAGATTCTAAGTATTCTATATTTAAAGTATTTTTAGGAGCATGAGCTTATTTTTAGTAACCTCTTCTAAGAAAATTAAGGGAGTGGGGGATGTTTCTTCTAACAACTGTTTCTTTTTCCAGTAGTTACTTTTTTAATAAAAGGTAGTTCCCCAATCATACTGCATGCTTCTTTTCAATAGATCATGAAAGTTCCCATGTTAACTTGTGGATTTTGAACCGTTGCTGTTTCAATAATTTTTCCTGGTTAGGGATGAGGCTCACAGCAGCTATGGAACAGTTCTGCTTTCCTTCTCTCATTAATTGACATCAGTCTCAAGCACTATAATTTTTATAGCATAATTTCTTCTGCATTTGGGGCAAAGCCACCTCATTTCTAGCTTCATTTTTTGATATTCTTTTTGTTATTTTGTCTTTGATGATGTTTCTCTCTTATCATTTTCTCTATCTTTTTATATACAAATCAACTTGATGGCAATACTAAAAACAGCTTCCTTAGGGCTATATTTGAATTTTTTTTTCGGTCATAGGAAGAATGACTTCCCTTTCAGGTACATTGTGGTTATTTTAATAATGCCTTCAGAAGACTTTCATTAAAATTAAATGATTGTTTTAATTTAAATCATTTATTCTAGAATTTTTATTTGGCCTCACAAAAGCTTCTAAACAATGCATTTGACATAAATGTGAGTATTCTAGTTAGTCTTGGGGGGGGGGGGATATACCACATATACTCGAGTAAGTATAAGCCAACCTGAATATTAGCCGAGGTACCTAATTTTGCCACAAAAACTGCACTCAAATGTGTGGGAAAAATTCACTTATATATGAGTATATACATAATACATGTTTATCTTAAAGCAAGTTTTCTAAAATGTGAGAAGAAGAAGAAAAAAGGGAATAAAGTAACCAACATATATTCCCACCAAGCAACAGCGGTTCCTTTTCGTGTTAGTCGGTTGCCTTTCAGTCTTTTTTTTTTTAATTTTTTTTCAGTCTTACTTTATATCTTTCTTGTGTTCTAACCCCTCCATGCTCTTCTTCCAACTCAGTATTTGTATATAGTACAGCTCTAAAATGAAGGTCAGTACATGATCTCATTTATTAAGATATAACTTAATCTCTTCATCAGAGTTGGAAGCCCTGGTTCGAGAGTGCTTACATGTGGGCTGCTCACCGCATGGTACACAAATTGAAACCAGCCGCTGTCACACAGGACAAAGACGGGGCTCCCTGCTCTGGTGAGAGATACGATCCCGAACTCACAGGGGCGCTGGGGTTCCACCCAGTCCTAGAGTTGCCATCCACTCAATGGCAGGGAGTTTTGCTTTGCTTTGCTTTGAGTTCATAATATTTAATTTTATGAAGGTCTTTGATGACACCCTATCCTTGGACATTTCCGTCGAACCTGCCTTACGCCATTGTAAACAAACCACATCAGACGCTGCCGGCATTCCGAGCTGGCTTTATAGATTCCTGAAAGAAAAGTTTATCGATTTAAAAGAAATGGTCTCTTTCAAGTCCTTCCTAAAAGGTAGTGGATACGCGTTGGGCTGCTAAGCTCCAGGTCAGCACTTCGAAACCACCTGCGGCTCTGCGGGAGAAAGATGGGGCTCTCTGCACCCGTAAAGAGTGGCGGTCTCAGAAACGCTCTGGGGCGGTTGTTCCCTTGCCTAGACGGTCGTGCGTGAGTTTCTACCGACTCGACGGCAGTAAGAGAGTGAGCATTAACAATATAAAAGCACACGCGCATCTTTCATTTGTGTTGTCTTTGCCGTGGAGATTATTCATAGCGGATCGTACACGGAGTCTGTCTATATGTAGAGTGAAGTCAAAGGGCTTCCATTCTTCAAATGCATCCTCCTTGGCCTCATCGTCGCTCTCCTTTCTCGCCGTGGGAGTCGCGAGGCTTCCTTTCCTCCCACACAGGTGGGTCTGATAGTCACACCGTGTTCAAGGTCGCCGCACTTTAACTGACTACGCTGAACTGCTGTTCAGGAAATAGTTTAGCTTTAAATTTGAATGATTCTTTCAGAACAATACTCTCTGCGTTCAGAGATAATGCTACAATAAATAAATTCCATCAGTTATGGCGTTAGTCTAAAGTAATGTGATCATTACTACTCTGGGCAGATTGGGAAGGCTAAGAAAACAACAACAAAAAAGTCAACTTCACACCATCAAAATATAGCATAGCTGATATGATTGGCAAAAATAAAAATAACTTGCCTATTCCACCAAGTCTCTGGTCCTACAAGGGAAAGTGGTCATGTTGCACTTAGCTCAGACATGGGCCCTCACTCCGTGTCCCAGCTTGTCTCTGAACTTGAGGCTCTGACCTAGCAAAAGAAGCTGCACACTGGCCGCAGAGAGGGGGCAGTGTGTGTGTGTGTGTGTGTGTGTGTGTGTGTGTGTTCCATATGATGACAATGTCCAGCATTCCTGGGCTCCAGCCAACAGAGCCTGGGTGAGTTCAATTCCCTTCCCTGAATAAGAAGGAGATATCTGTTTACCCTTAAGGTACCACAAGTGATGCTTTAAACGAAGCAACATTCAAGTTCCCAGTGTTAAAATGTAGCCTCAGTTGTTAGGATAATTAAAAAGAAAATAACATACCTATTCATTCAAAAAGCCCCTGGACCTGTAAGGCAGTGATAGTAAGAAAATAAGCCATTTAAAAAGTCTTTTTTTCCCTTATTTGAAAAATAAAACCTCTACTTGATTCTTAATGATCTCTGGGCTGAGACAGTTCTTATTAAAACTACCATTTTCTAGTCTGCCTACCTTTCTTTAAGAAGATGCTGTCAAAGAAGATGACAATGTTCAGAAAATATGCAAATATACAGTCATCTTTTACAGAGTCATAGATCCTGGTGCAAAAGTTTTTTAAAACTCCTGAAAATGGTTGGAATATTTTTCCAGGAAACTACTTTCCCATGCTAAATTTGGAGACAAAAAGTTTCCACACAGACAGCACAAAGGAATACATGCCAATGGCAATTAGACCATCCAAGAAGAATTCACCTAGAGACAGGAGCACAATTCGTTTGACAGCACGTTAGAAACCTCCCAATCTCTCTTGATAGTGGCATTCATCAAACTGATAACATTCCAAATTTCCCTTTAGAGGTTGTTGGTGCAAAAGCAAATTTGTTTTTAGGGTAGTCTTCTCAGGGAGAAAACCTTATAAAATGATTTGGCCTGTTGTCCTGTCCACTGCCTACAATAGCTATTGATCCCTCGGGCTAATCTGATCCAACTTTGATAGAAGAACAAGAGGTCTGTGGCTCAAGAGAGGCTCATAAATTCCTCTAGCTTCTTCTGGCCCCTGCTGAGGAGCTGCTTAATGGTATCAATTTGAAGACAATAGGAAAAGCAAAGCCAGTTTCTGCTGTGAAGTTGTCACTGTAGTGGAAGAAGATTCCATCAGAAGTTCAACTGGAAAAGAATGTTTCCAGTCGCCTTGTGGTTTTCTGCTAATGAGCAAAGGGAGTGTCACCTGTAACAGCACAGCCAACGAGACCTCTTTGCTTCTGCAGCTGGTCACTGCAACGTGACACCGAAGACCACTCTGGGGTCCTGCACACCCAAGGGGGTGACTTCGTCTTGTTTACTGATGCGGAACATGGCCAGTTCCCAGAAGTCTCTTACAGGAACCAAAGGGTTTTCTCAGAGCCCTGGGTGAGCCAGTTCTGAGTGCAGTGGAAATAGCCAAGTCCAGGGGAAAAAAACTGTCAATAGAGAGCCAGGATCTTTCCCACAGAATTATATGAGAGAGATTCGAAAAGTTCGTGGGAAAAAAAAATCCATTTGTTTTTAATCACGAATTCCACCCCCCCTCAAGATATTTTCACTCTTCCTTCTGTCTCTTGAGCTGCGTCCTCATATATGACTGTAGACCAGGGAAGTCAACTCTACTTTTAAGTCTTGGACAGATTCCTTAGTTCCAAGGATCCAGATCGGAATTGAAGAATATGACTACAGAATTTGGAGCTTAGAATTGCACAGCACAAACACGTTTTATTTAGAATGTTTTCATGAAGCTGTGAGAAATTAGGGAAGAGCTTACAGCACCAAGGTCCAGAACAGTGCATCCTGTGATGCCTGGAACCCGGGAGAAAGCATGGTTGCCTGATAGCTTCCCATCACATGCAATTGAGTAGTTCCAGTGAGCCATGGTGGTGTAATGGTTACGTGTTGGGCAGCTCACTGCAAGGTAAGCAGTTTGATACCACCAGCTGCTCTGGAAGAGAAAGATGAAGGTTTCTGCTCCTGTAAATAGTCTCAGACACTCATAGGGGCAATTCTGCCTTGTCCGAAAAGGTTTTTTTTTTTTTGACTCAAAGGCAAAGTTTGCCTAGTTGATTGGTACATGAAAGTCCTTCTCTATTGTCAGTTTGGCTCTATTGTGACAAGGCATACACACTCACATAACATACACAACATACCCCCAGGAATAACACATGTTTCGAAAACTTTGTGAGAGATTCCATTATCTTTTAATTCAGTTTTTTCCATAAACTTTTTGGGGAGTTCCTTCCCCAAAACACACACTTGCAAGTGAGGAAAATTGTTCATAATTTCCTTTAGTGACCAAGACATCCGAGATTATGGGGCTCAGGTTAGCAGCATCATGAATACAGACACTTATAATAAGGTGTGGGCTGGATAAAGATTGATACTATGAAGAAAACTAAATCAAATGCTTTCATAATTTGCCTGTTTTAAACCTTCCTCTCTTGAACATTTCCTGAGCAGTAAAGAAATGTTACACAGACAACATACAGTATTATATACATAAACACGGTGCAAAGATAATACCATTAGCCAGATTGGAAAGTAATATTTCATTTCCTTTCTCTTAGAAAAGAGTCCAACTTTAAACAAACATATTTCAACCCTGATGTTTGAAGTTTATAGCTTCATTTAGTCAGGTATAAGAGTTATTTATTTGGGCATCCTGACTTGGGATTCATTTTCCAAACTCTGCTAGCAATATCATTGAATGTCAATGAAGGGTCCTGAAAGGGGAAAGGAGAAGCGGATGGGTTGTTTGGGGGAAATGACTAAAATGTGAAGCATAAACTTGTGGAACTCTAAAGCTTCACTTAATGAAACAATATGATTATAGAGAGTTTGTAATAAAATAGAGTCCTGAAAAAAATACCAGGGTTCAAATATAAGATGTGAAACTGGATGGAAATTTGACAGGTCTTCAATGAACCAGGAAAGTTTCCTTTACACGGAAATTGGGTCCTATTTGAAATGAGAAAATGCAATTGGGAGTACATTTCATTTGCTGGAGCTGCCACCACAGTAGCCAAGTGGGGAATCAGGTTACAAATCCAGGTAGCCTCGAAACTTGGCACTGGATTGAAAGAGGCCCAAAAAGAAAGCATGTATTGTCCTTGGGAATATATATGTATACAAGAGGGTAAATAAAAAAGGGTGACAACAAAATCATCAAAACATAAGACTACACAAAAATATTCCAAAGTCAAGTTCTTGTGTCTCAACATACCCTCCACCTTGGTCTACACCCTTCTGAAAAAAAGAGCTTTCATCTCCGTAAGCCTTCTGCAAACCGTTCTGTGTTCTTCTATCTATGTCCACCAAAGAGCAGTGTTGGCCTTCCCAGGACACTCAAATCGTGTTCTTTTTAGAAAGCCCTGTCTTTCTTTCTCAGAGCAGCTTGTGGGTTCAAACGGCTGACTTTGCAGTTAGCAGCTCAATGAGTAGCCACTGTGCCCCCAAAATCATGTCCCCCTTTGAGTGGGGGAACAAAAAGAAGTCAGAAGAGGAAAGATCCTGGCTGTAGGGTAGATGAGGCAAGATTTCCCAAAGAAAGTTCTAGCCCTTGTTGAACCATGTAGGACAGTCCTTGCTACCATTAAAGAAGGAACACATGCTTGTGAATGGGGGGGAGGGGGATCCTCAGGCTCAGCTTTGCTCACCAATTCAGCTTTTCGTTTCCTTAAAACTTCTTCATACTCAGCCCTGAGAAGATCTATGAAGATCACTCCTTTGGGATCCTGTAACATAACCTTCTGAGATGACCTCTCTGTCTTGATTAGAAATAGCCCAGCAGATCAGCCCCAAAGCCTGTCTTGATTAGGCCTTGTTCTTCGGATCACCCTGGGAAAGACATGACTGACTTCAGGTTATCATGTGTTCCACAAAATCACCTTCATCCACTCAGATCTTGCGTCCGAAAGGAAACCGAGAGGTTAACTTTGAATGACTTGGTCTTCTTGCAATGTTTCCACACCTATCGGGCTGAAAGCCAGCTGGGGCCAAGGCGTTTGCATCCATTGAAAATGCCAAAAGATATGATATCCCAAGCTCAGTAGTGATCACTGTGATACAAATTCTATGACCTCTATCCACCATCACCTAGACTTCAGCCCAGACTCTTCAGTCATCAGAGTTGATTATCTTCTCTCAGATGACTTATCCGTGCGGTCCCAAACCTTCCGTAAACATTTGGTTCATCTAGCTTGTGGTTCCTACCCTTTTTCACAGTTCTTCATGATGTGGTGATCCCCCAACCATAAA
Organism: Nesogale talazaci; assembly: GCA_004026705.1. Classification (NCBI taxonomy): domain Eukaryota; kingdom Metazoa; phylum Chordata; class Mammalia; order Afrosoricida; family Tenrecidae; genus Nesogale; species Nesogale talazaci. The sequence goes on from PVJH01005575.1 coordinate 71,152, forward strand.
ATTAATTTCGTTACTTTATCACTGTCATTTTGCTACTGTTATGAATCATCTTGTAAATATCTGATAGGCAGGATGCATTTTTACTGTTCCAAGTTGAACATCATTAAAGCATAGTGATGAATCACAAAAATGATATGTAATTGTATATTTTAAACTATTCATTTCTAATTACAAATAAGTGAAATTTTGCCTGGAAGCATGGTGTTACACAAGTAACCATCTACACTCTGGGTACTCATATGTGGGCTTAATCTGCATATGGTCAAATCTACCTGGAGTCGGATAGAGGAGCAGTGTCTTGGTTCTTAAGACCATCAGAAATATGTGTTTTCCCTTTGAAAGGGTCATTCAACCACAAAAAGGCCATGACTCCCATGCTAAGAAGCGCTGATCTAGACAGTGTGCTTTGCTGAAGAGCAGCATTCTCACAACCTTGTTGAACAACTTCAACACTTTCGATGGATGTCCATGTGCTAAAATTGTTTAAAATGTGTTCTTAGCCATGGTTTCAAAATAGTTTCTTCTTCTCCATGACACAAAGCTTATTCTTTCTAAGATCCCTGATCATATGGATGCTTCAGAAAAGTGTGGTGAATAAATCAGAAGGGCCCAGCCTATCAGAAAGCACATCATCTGGGGGTCATCTCAATGACGTGTCAGCTAAATCCACGTGGAAGAAGCATATAATCTTGTGTGATCTAAGGCTTGTAAATAATAAAACCCAAGACTGGAGGAGAGAATTGTTTTAGAGTTTAAATTCTAAATACCTCGTTCACAGAAGTCTATGGATGGCAGTGGAAGTCCAGAATCCAGCTTCAGCATCCTCACATGGATTAAGCCTATGGTGAATGTCCTTGACTGGCCAGGGCCATGCGAGCCTAGCTATCAGGCAGAGTGCATGGGAAAGGGGATGAAGGCAGACCGGCTGGTGTTGTGAGACACCGTATCGTTGGGGCTGACCCGTATCAGCAGTAGAGGGAAGCGCCATACAGCCCTGCTCTACGTTCACAATTGTCGTTAGGTTAAAATACGTTGTGGTTTGTTTGCCCCTATGGCCCACTTTAAATTTGTTCTGGTCTTTATTATTTTTTGCTTTATTTTGGATTGATAGTGTGTCAGTCCTGGTAGACTAGAGGAACAAATTTAATAGACATGCATATAGATATAAGGAAAGGGTTTATATATAAGAGGAACAGGACAATGAGCCCAGTCCAGTTCAGTCCGATATTAACCCACGTGCCCGAAATCAGTCTATAAAGTCTCCTTCCGACCCACGAAGTCATAGGTCAGTGGGTGCAGAGTCCTGGCGCTGGCAGGGGTCTCCACATGGCTCTTCGCTTCCAGGTCTCAGGGTTCATCCACCGCAGAAGCAACTCATCACTGTCAGAGATCTCCATGTGGCCACCCCAGCTTCAGAGGTCTGGCTCCATCAGGGCAAAGCTGTGTGGTCTCCCCGCCGGCTCCTCCAGCTTCTCGGACACTGCCAGCTTGTCTTGTCCGTGATTAATTGTCTCTGAGACTAACTCCCAACAACTGGGAGATAGCTTCTCATCTTCACGAGGGAAATATCACGAGATTTCCCAGAAGTCTCAGGAGAAAGCCATGCCCACATAGAGGCCTCATTGGCTACTCAATGGCTATCTCCAGATTAACAGGCTAGACTCCACCCCTACATTTCAATCATAAAATTAACATAAGCACATGACTGCCACAGATAGTCTTCTGTGTTTCAGTTTGTTTTGTTGTATTGGTATGAATTTCTTTATATGAAATCCAGGGAAGCTAAATCTATAGACACAATAACTGGATTACTAGTTTATTAGGGTTTGGGCAGGGGAGTCTGGTGGAATATAGGGGGAGAGGAGAAGAATGAAGAATTGATTCTAAATTAGATAGTGGTGATGACTGCACAACTCTTTTTGATTATATTTAAACCATTGAACTACATGGTATGCAAATTATGTCGATAAAACCTTTTAATTTTAATTTTTCCATCCCTGCCCCTCTCCTTAATTTCTTAATTAAAAATTTGCTTAAGATGTCTTTTCTTTTCAATTTACCCTTGTGAGAAAAAGATGAGTGTATTGCTGAGAGAACTTGTCTGCAACCACCCACTGATTGCTGAGGCATGTTTATCCACATTCCATTTGGAATAAATCTGTGTTTGTATGAACTGAAAGCTTCACTTTTTGACTTGACTTCAAGGGTATGAATGTCATATTTGAGGATCTCTGATGACACACTGTTTAGTCAACTGCTAACCAAAAGGTCAGGGGTTTGCATCTCTCCAGAGGCTCCAAGAGACAAAAGAAATGATGACCTACTCTCCCTCGGAAAGCTTACAGCCTGTGAGGTGGGGCTGCTCTGTCACTTTGGATCCCTGTGAATCAGAATTGGCTCAGCACTCCACAACAGCAACATGTAGCAGTATGTAAAAATATACTAAGTGATTAGAGAGTGACTGTCTTAAACATAAATTGTGTTAGAACTACAGATTTAAATCAAATAGAACTTTGTTTCGAAGAGTTTAGAATACAGACAAGATGGGAGGAAAAGGTATAAAAGCACAGGCAAATTGAACCTAAGGTTGACCACATAACAAAAAATCTCTTGTTCTCTGTTCCATCGTCCTTCCGAGAAATAGACACAGAGCCAAATATCAGCATGGTTGTTTAAAGCTGGGGATGTTTCTGCTAAGTTAATGACTCTGCTCTGTGCTATGCAGAGAATTCAGAAGGAAGAGAAGTCTAGCAACCACATAGTGAGAGAAGAAAGTTGCTGTGGCTGTTCAGAGGCTAATGCTTGTCATTCAATAGCTGACTGTTTTCAGTTTTCCTTTGCAAACCTAATGAGTGCACCAGGTACTCTCAGCACCACGAATGACTTGAAGAATAGTCATGTTTTTCAAAGGATAAATATTCATTATTTAAGAGGTGAAACCAAAAGGGGAAAAATATTATGATGTTACTGGGAAAAGTTTAGGATTTAAAGGATCAAACTCTTACCAGAAAAATATTGCCCAAGGAGTTTAAACTAATACTGCAGATCATATTTCACCCAATATAACTTAAAATGTCTGAGTTATGACATAGTATTCCAGTCATAACCTATTAGGAATTCCACGCTCATCAAGAAGAAGGGAATTTTGATGGTGCTTAAGTCACACTGGTCTGTTATTTTACTTTATCCTTTTTTTTCCAAACTACTAAACTCAACAACATGCATTTCAGCAGGATCTGAGGAAAAATACAATAAAATTTATGTGAAGATATAATGACATAAGATACTTCTGTTAATTATTATTTTCTTTCTTACACTGCGCTGATGGTCTCCAGACCAACTTTAGACCCCTCTTTGTGGGACTAGTGTTTTAGCAACCTTCTCTAAAGCGTGTCACACACCAGGTGAACTTTTGGTAGGATAAGATAGAGCCTCTACACAAAGTATTTATTTCACCACAATTATGACTTGTCTGATTAAAAATTCTACCAATCTTAGTCTTGAAACCTCCTCATTGATTGTATTTTTAAGGAAGTCACTTCCAAGGCGGGGCCAAGATCTCTTATCTGTAACAGAATCAGCTGCTTCTCCAAATGTGATGGTAATGCATTTATTCAGTGGGGAATCCACGTCATTCACCAAGCCCAGGGGTTGGCAAACTCTTGAAACCGAAGGGGCAATTCTGTCCTTCTTAACAACTTTTAAATCACCCCAGAGCCTTAAATATGTTTTCCAAACAAATGAAATCACTGTGATCTGAAATAATAACCTTCAAATGTTTTTGATGTGACTTCAGAGTCCCACGCTCACACCGAACGAGCTGCATGTGGCTTGAAAGCCGCAGTTTGCCGACCAGAGACCAAGCCGAAAGCCACTGCCGTCGAGTCATTTCGGACCCATAACCACCCGACACAGGGCTTGTGAGGCTTTGCCCCTCTTCAGAGGAGCAGTAAGCCTTGGCTTCTTCCCACGGTGGTGCAGCTGGGGGGCTGGAACGTCTCACTTTCCAGTTCATCATCCAAGGCTTCCTCAATAATGCCACCAAATCATCAAAGCCAAAGTCACTGCTTTTGAGTTGATTCTAATTCAGAGCCACGCTGGAGACAGACTAGAACCGCGCCCCTCACCCCCGCCCCCAGTGATTTCTGAGACTGCTCATCGTTCTGAGTAGAAAGCCTCATTTCTTTTCCCATGGAGTGCTTAGTGGTTTGAACTACTGATCTTCTGGTTGTCAGCCCAAAGCACAACCCCCTACACTACCCAAGCTTCTAAAAAACATTCACAAAAAGAGCAAATATCTTAGGTTGTGCTCAAATGAGATCGGGCATCTCCAAGTCATTTAAAAAACAAACAAAACCTCACTGACTCGATTCTGACGTCACTGGCCCTGTTGGGTAGAGTAGATGTGCCCCATACTGTTTCCAAGGGTGCAGTCTTGGGAAGTCACAGCCCACATCTTTCTCTCTGAGAGGAAGTGATGGATTCAAACTGACGACCTTTTGGTTAGTCGCTGAGCTCTTAACCACTGTGCCATGAGGGTTTCTTTCTTCAAGACACTGCTGTATTTAATGCCTTGACCAGATCCTAAGGAAACTGGAGCAAGAAATACCTCTGACTTACTCTGTCACAGAGGCATTGTGACTGTTTATGTTTGCATCAATTCTAGAGTTTCCTTCTTGGTCTCCATCTCATAGGTTGAGTTGTGAGTGCTTAGGCAACAGCTGAGGTTACAATTTCCACATAAACCTGGGATTTGGACAGAGATGGTAGTATGTGCTTTAAAAGTATATGCTTTAGAAAAACTATTTGAAAGATATTATTATTCCAAAAGTATCCTTGAAAGTCGTCTGATATATAATCTCCTCTGAAATGAGAGTTGAATGAAATAAAGTTCTATAAGTTATCTTGTAACATACATCTTATATGAAATTATATCGGCCCATACACTTTCTGGAAACAAAAAGCAAATTAGCCAGAAGTACTTCCTCACCTTAAATGTACATCTTTGGTGGTCAGCTGCTTAGAAAACTGCATGCTATGCACTAAAGAAGTGTAAAAACTAGCAGGATTTCCTTGAAATAAAACCCCCAGTGGAAACATGAGGGAAACGGTGGGTTAGGTCATAGTTCTACCTTACTTCCCTTTACTGTACTCTTAAAAGTCTTGTATAACTTCAACCCCCTACCACTCCTAGGACTCCTGATACTGCACACCCTCACACACCTGCACAGATGGCTTGGATGACTGCTCTGACCTCTAAGTATACCCTTCTCAAAACCTACCGCCACCGCGTCACTGTGGACTCACAGCACCCTTCCCCCTCCTCCGCCCACCCCATTTATGGGAGAAGAAAGGCCCATCTTTCCTCCTCAGGGCTGCTGGGGGTCTTGAACTGCTGACCATGCAGATGACAACGCAACGTGTAACCATGACGCCTCCAGGGCTTCTCAACTGGCTGCCGAGTAATGTCTGTCTGCTCTAGAGTCTGCTTTGACTCAGGGCAACCCCAAAGGTGTCAGAGTAGAACTGCGTTTCATCGGGGCTTCGGGGAGATCACCAGACCTTTCTTCCAAGGCACCTCTGGGTAGAATTGCACCTCTAATCATGAGATGATCAGCCAAGTGCATTAACTGTTTCCACCACCTAGGGACCCTACTAAATAACTGCCACATGTGAAAGGAGATATTATCAATGTTCCAACATCGAGGTAGAGGGATTATGTGTGCCTGGTTCCTCTGGGCTGGCACACAGAGAGGGCATAGAGAGCATGGGTGCCGTTGTCTTTCTGTTGTGGCACGAGGACAATCCAAATGGAGATCAGAAAATAGGGAGAGTCCAGAAAGAACGCCCCAAATCTAGCCCCAAGGGCTTCAGTCTCATGTTGGAAGACAGATTTGAAATGTCCAAAGCTGAAAGAAGGCAAGCGCCTGGACAGGATATAAGAAGTAGAGGACCCAACCTAGACAGAAGCATTGGACTGATGAGCTAGGACGAGATTAAGAAGGTAACCACTACAAGATCGCAGGCTAGACAATGAAGCAGATCTGATGTCAATTCTGGTTCTTCTAGCTACACGTCTCTGAACTTCTCTGTCTTTCATCTCATTGAGTGTGTGTTTATGTAAGAGCAATTGTTCTGCATTCCTTGTGCAGTGATTGTGATGTGTGAGTTATCTACTGCTGCATGATCAACGGCCCTGAAACTCTGCAGTTTAAAACAGAACCACGGTCCTCTCCATTTTTGTGGGTCAGGAGTCGGGGGGTGGCTTGGCGGGAGCCTCTGATTCAGTCTCTCCCAAAGAGGAGTCAAGGTTTAATCAGGTCTGAGATTCCCTAAAAGCTCTCCTGGAAAATGAGCCCCTGCAAACAGCATTCATCTGATTGTGGGCAAGATAAAGCTCCAAAGGGTGGTCGGGTGGAGGAACTGAGTTCATCAGTGGCAATGACATCATTCACCAACAAAGCTCTTGACCAAGAATCAGCTAACAAGACAATACCAATCTTTTGCAACTTAATATTCTCTTGGTTAAAACTAAGTTACTAAGTTTGGCCCACCCTCAAAGGAAAAGGAGGCCATAGAGTTGTGAGCAGGGGAGATAGGAACCCTTGGGAAGCATATTAGAAGTCAAAGGAGTCCTCTTGGCACAAAGGTTAAACGCTAGGCTGTTAACCAAAAGTCTGGTGATTGAATCCGCCAGCTGCTCCCATAAAGATCGCAGCCTAGGAAATCTTATGGTGCAATTCTACTCTGTCGCATAGAATTGCTATGAGTCAAAAGCTACTTGTTTACACACAACAGTTAGATACAAATGTGTGAATGAGGTTTTTTAAATGAAATCAGATAATAGAGGAGAAAGGTTTAGCAATGGGGCTGCAAGTGATGGATAAACGAACGAATGGCTCAATAGTCCTGCAGTTCACCTGAATCAACACTAGATGGCAGTGCAACCCTCATACCACTCTCACTCGCAGTGGGACCCACCAAAAAGAGCATTTTTTAAAGTGATGAAAGAAAGAAAAGACACATTTTGAAATCAGACTATTTAACACTTGCCTAATTCTTTCATGAATTTCTAGTGCTCTTACTAAACCTACCTTGTTTTTACCTCCAGCATAAACAATAAAACATAGATAAAACAACGCACAACCCCATTGATCCTCACTTTGATGTGCAAGGTCACTCACTGGGTCTTTTTCCAAGCCTTTTTTGTAATTTTTTCTTTGATTGAGTTCTTTAAAATATGGAATATTTTGAATTTCTACTTGAAAATATGCTGAGGTATTTTTTTCCAAAATAAAAATAAAGCACGCTCATTGTTGCAAAACGGAAAATACAAAGTAAATAAAAGCAAGAAAACAATTTTCCTCGTTCCGGTTGTTCTTTCTCTCTCTAGTTTTCCTCCTTCTCACCCACTCAGCGAATTTTCACACCCACACACCCACACACGCAATTAGAAACATACGGCATGTAGTTTTGTATTCAGAGTTCCTGGGTGGTGTCGGCACTTAAAACATCTGGACACTAGCAGAACGATTGGTCATACGAGTCCACCCAGAAGCCTGTATTCCCAAAGGCAGCTCTTGAAAACCCGATGGAGCACAACCCTATACTGATACTTAAGGGTTGGCAAGAACCTAACTCAGCGACAACTTTTATTTTAAATGTATAAACTCAAGCATAAAGGAACGTTTGTGCTTTACCTAAAGTACTGTCTAAAGCGTAATTTTGATGAAATAAGTAGCTATGCAGCTAAATCAGAGATGAGATTTAAATAAAGTAACATGATAAAAAAGAGAATGAATGGCTTACAGATTTCATAGAGAATTTGCCATTTGATTAGACTGTGAACTTAAAACAGCTTCATAACAGGTAAATATGTCTATTTTCAGGTTTGCTAACATAGCTGAATTAACTAATTATATTCAACACTCGGTACAGTGACTCATAATTTTAGGCGTTGCATAAAAACATTAATTCCTTTGTAATGCATAGATTCCTCCTTTGTACTGTGTAGATGTAGTGTTTTTTCATCTCATTAAAATGATCAAATCCCTATTCAAATAGAAGGCAAGCCTAGATGTAATTACACCCCAAGCTAAGCATTCAACTGCTAACCGCCATGCCAGCCATTCACAATCACTAAAGCATGGAGAGAGAAAGCTACAGCAATCGTTTACAGTCTCAGAAACTCTGCTTCTGTGGTTTTGAGTCAAAATTGACCACATAAGCCTGGGTCTGAGTTTTTTGTTTTGTCTTGTTTGGGGTTTATTGTTGGATTTCAGGATTCTTTTGGTTTGTAGTTTTTATTTAGTATCATTTATCTATATGGTCTTCTGTGCCCATAAAGATTTCTAGCCTGGGAAACCCACAGAAGCAGTTCTGTTCTTTCCTGCAGCATCACTGTGAGTTGGATGTGGACTGACTTGAAGGCAGTGAGTGAGTGAGTCCAGGAAGTCAGGGCGTAAAGGATGAGCTTTAGTCCAGTGACTCAGAAACACATCCTCCCTGTTTCTGTCTTAGAGTCCCAAACTCTACACTTACCTTCATGTTTAAAACTTTGGAAACAATCATGTTAGAATCATGACCTCATTTTAGAACTGTTAATTCACTCCTTCTGTATTTCACTATAGATTTAGTGAACTATTTCGCTTTTAAATCATTTCAGTATTAATTGAATTAATCCCTAGCTCCTAAGGGAAAACAGCAAAGCCAAACTACATAATTCATCACAAGCTAGAGAGCCAGGCAAAATGCATGAAGCGCCAGGAGTTCCCTACGGCCTGATGTGAGTTCCTCAGACAGAGTGCAACTGCACCGTGGGGTTTCTGAGACTGTACCCGTCTCTGGAGCACAACGCCTCCTCTTTCTCCCCCTGAGAGGCTCGTGGGTCCCAAACGCTCCTCTGGGACACATAACCCCCTAGTACTCCCTTTTCTTCTGGCAGTTTGTGGCATATTGAAAACCATTCGCCAACACCCAAATTCAAATGCATTGCTTCTTCTTCACTCATTGACTAGCTTTCACAATCATCTTAGACAATTTACAAACCACGGCTTGGGCTAGGCACACTGAGTCCTCAGAAGGATCAAAGTCTACTTCTTTCAGACCCGAGTTCTAATCCTGATAGCAAATGCCAGAGAAAGGACACATGTGTTTCCACTTCTGTTCTGATTGGCAGAATTTGTAAGCTGAACTTAGACGCTGTTTCTGTGGTTTCGTTTGTTTTGTTTTCTATTGTTTTTCACTAATATAGGTCCTAATGTAAACAGTTAGTTATGTCTTTTTGTTTATTGTAGTATGTGTAACAAGTATTTGCCATTTCAACATTCTTCACACGTTTGGTTGAGTGACATTTTGTGTTCCTCATGTTGTGCAAGCATTGCTGTTAACCATTTCCAATAGTTCACCATCCTTAACAGAAGCCGGCATCACTAAGCCAGGAGTTCTGTAGATGGACGACCTGGAAAGATAACTCTGATCGCAAAACTCAGCATCACGCATGTTCTTATTAGGTGGAGGTCCAATAGATCCCACTCGCCAACTTCTCTTCCAGTTCTGGCACAGCTCTCTTTTTATTGGTTGATCATTGGCTGGCAAGGTACTAGGAAACACATGGAAACAGCATGCCTGCAATACCAACTTTAACCAAGGAGAGTAACAGCAAATTACCTATATAGAAGGGCAGGGTTCAGGAAGAATCCCAGGCTGGGATTTCCCCTTTCAAAAACTGATGTTCATTTTCAAGTATAAGGAAACGTTCAAACAGAAACTCTGCTGTGAGGTCACTCAAACAGCTCTGACATCACCTGTTTAGTGTTGGCTCAAGGTTCTCCGGATTGGGTGAGGTGAAACTGTTGGCTACCATTGTTTCCATATGCTTACATTCTGCTGCCATCCATGTCTCTGCCTCTTCAGAAACACTGCGCTCACTGCCTCGGTAGACGTTACAAATCGGCCTTGACACCTGCATGGTCTGAGGGAGTCACGCTGCAGAAACTAAGTGTGTAAAGGGTGTACATGGCGCTCATTGGTCAGGAAGTGTCATCTAAACCGCCTTCTTCTAGGGTTTTTATTTGTGATGTTGGGGAAGCCCATTGGTTAAGATCAACTACTAGATGAGGCTTTGGAGTCGGGGCCAGAATGCCAGATTTCCCAGATTTTAATAAGGTGACTCCATACCAAGACAGTCTCCTTAGCCCCTTCCGTCTTATCTCCCTTGGTTAACTACAAATAATCTTAATTCTGTACAAGAGGGCTTCAAAAAGTTCATGGACAGATGCAGCTCCAAGATAATAGAATGTTCGCATGTTTGCCTGTGTTAGATATGTCATTTAAATGCAGCATACACTGTCTATGTGTAACTTATCTCACTCAGCATGTATGTTTTCATTTTACTTTCAGTGTTTTGTTAGTTCTGTTATTTTTTGTGTTCTGTGTAGATTTTAATGGAAAGTGAGTGTGGTTACTTTAAGAGCTCCTAAATAGATGCTGTTACACTTTGGAGAAAGGTCTGTACAAAAAAGCCATTGCAGTCACTATGACTATTATTGTCATTTCTGTATACGCTTTTGAAGACTTATTTCTTCTTATAACTATACATTGTAAAACAGAGAAGGCAAACCAAAGTAGCATTCTGGTTGTTTTCATTATCCTTGAATGCAAGTTTTATCTGAATTTAAATCCTGGTTCTGCCAATTTTTTATTCTGTGATCTTTAGCAAATTATGTAAGCCCTGTAACTTTTAATTAATTCAACTTAATGATATCTGTCTCACTCTGAGGTTGTGGGAAATGAGTAATGTTGTGAAATACTTAGCCCAGTACCTCCCACACAGTCTCTATTTGATCAAGGTAGCTATCACTAACAATGTGTGGAGTGTTTTGCATATTTCTATTAAAAATAACACTTCAAATTTATAAAATGGACACATACTTAATGTAAGTTTAACATTGTAACTGCTATTTTTATTTTAAAAATAGAATAGTGTACTTTTGAAAATTAAATGCCAAATTCAAGACATGTAGAGAAACATGGTGTTACCCAAGAATTGGATAGCATTTCCCCAAGCATTTGTATATTAGTGACCTTATTCAGCCCTCACAGCACCGTGTCGGGTTAGGTGATACAAAGGGAACCCCTCCAAGTCTGCTATTGAAGAAGCTAAAGTTCAGAGAAACTAAGTGACTTGTGCAAGATCACACATTTAATTGGAGTCATTACTGGAACATTTGACCCCTGAACACCTTCTGTCTCTTCTAGTCAATTAATATGTGAAAAATTATTAATGAAGAAGCTTAATAAACTTACACCTTCATATACCAAGAAAAATGAAGGGGGTAATCTTAAGAATAAAGGGTAAAATTGACTAGCGCAGAGACCAAATGTGGAGGAAAATTTTTAACATAATTCTCCCATCTCATTTTATGAAGGTTATAAAGATTTTCTCTCAGTTTGTGGTACTGTGGTGGCTTGTGTGTTACTGTGATGCGGGAAGCTGTGTCACAGGTATTTCAAGTACTGGTTGGGACTGACTCCACGACACCTGACAGCAGCAACAAATCCATTCACTGAGACTGCAAACATTTGTGAATGCCAGATTGAGTAAATTGGAGTAAATTGGCCTTGACACCTGCATGGTCTGAGGGAGTCACGCTGCAGAAACTAAATGTGTAAAGGGTGTACATGGCGCTCATTGGTCAGGAAGCGTCATCTAAACCGCCTTCTTCTAGGGTTTTTATTTGTGATGTTGGGGAAGCTGAGTAAAGGCTAGAATTGTCTTCCAGTGAATTAGTATCATTGGAGGATACTGATGCTCATGTAAAGAAATAAGTGAAAATATAAATTTCAGAAACACATGATGGTGTTCCCACATACCTTCCAAGCTATAGACAATATGTTGTATTATTTTAGCATGCCATATGAAATACCATAAGTCATTATTGCCCAGTTGATTCTGGCTCTTTAGCTGTGTCAGAGCAGAACCAGGATGCTCTCAGCCATGGAATTTTTCAGGAGCAGAACACCAAGCCTTTCTTCTGAGGAAACACTGATGAACTTGAGCCCCAACACTTACAGTTAGCAGTTGAGTGAATGAACAACACCACTTTCGGAATTCATATAGGGCGAATGTGTTATCTGCCACTCTATTATAAAATGATGTTTCAGAGCCCTGCCGGGACAATTCTCGAGCACTCCACTGCTAAACTCAATGGTGGCGGTCCAAATCTTTCCACAACTGCGAGGGAGAAATAACTTGGTCATCTGCTCCCACAACACTTGCAGGCTGTCGTGGTTATTAGGTGGCCTCAAGTTGGTTCAAGTGACACACGACGGGGGGAAACTGTTTGGTCATGCACCAGTCTCATGTTTTGATGCTGGGGTCCATTGCTGCAGCTACTTTGTCAATCTGTCCTGTTGATAGTCTTCCTGTTTTGCACCGGGCCTCTACTTTTCTAAGCACGATGCCTTTCTCTTCAGACTGATTTCTCCTGATGACATATGGCCAAATAATAGCAGACAAAGGCTGCCTCTCTTTGCCTCTCAGGAGCATTCTGGCTGCACTTCTTCCATGACAGACCCATCTGTTCTTTTGGTAGTCCACGTATTCCTAGTAGTCTTTGCCAAATCACAGTTCCAATGCACTGATTCTTCTTCAGTCTTCTTTATTTATTGTGCTATTCCCACCTGTGTATTTCTAGGTGATTGAAAATACGCTGGCTTCAGTCAGATGCAACTCGATCCTCAAAGGGGCATCCTTGCTTTGCAACACTTTCAGGAGATCTCATGCTGAAGAATTACCCAAGGTAATGTGGTGTTTGATCTGTGGGTGCCTGTTTCTGTGAGCATGAATCAGGGACCCAAACGAAACAAAATTGTTGACAATTTAATTTTTTCCATTTATCTTGATAGAACCGACTGGCTAGTTGTGAGGACTTGGGTCTTCTTCGTGTTGAGTTGTGTTCAATCCTGAAGGCTGCGATCCTTGTTCTCCTCAGCAAGTGCTGCAAGTCCTGCTCACTCTCAGCGAGCAAAACCGTACCGTCTGCACATTGCAGGTTGCTAATAAGCCTTATTCCAACCCTAATACCACATTCTTCATAGGCTCTGCTTCTCTGATTATCTGCTCGGCATATGGATTATTAGGTACAGTAAGATGCTACAACTCTGATACAGCCCTTACTTGATTTTAAACCATTCAGTAGGGCTTTATTCTGTTTCCTCCTGATCCATGCACAGGGGCCCCATCAAACAATTTAAGGATCTGTAATTCCCCTTTTCTGCAAGACTATTGTTAGTTTATTATAAATCAATCAAATTCCCATGGATACTCAGTGAAACACAAGTAAACATCTTTACAGCATGTTCTGCTTTTACCCAAGATATACCTATGCTTTCAGCACTGATACACCAATTCCATGCCCTCTTCTGAATTTCACAATTTGAGAAATGCAATTACAAACATTAAGAATAAGTGGCAATTGTATTTATTGTTACTGATTGTCTATGCTTTGTCTTAGATCACTGTTTTCTCAAAGGTGAACTGCTTTCTCAAGGGTCCTGCTGGGCTACAAAAGCAGATGTCTATGGATTCCAGGTTAAGGGCATGCCACCAAAGTTTTTAATAGTCTGGGGGCACTGAGTTTTGTTTTATTTTTCTACAAAGGGGTCAATAAGCCAAATAAATTTGGGAACCTGTATTCTAGAGAAATCCTATGGACAGAAAAACCCTAGTGTTCAAGGACAGAGAATGTGTGAAAGGAATAAGGGAGGGGTACGTGCCAACTGAGGGGTGGTTTGACAGGACTTTGAATGAACAGAGAGACAGAGAAAGCTCTCGATATAGTTTCATTTTTACTGTATCCCAAATGAGAGTTTGAACAAAGACCACGCACTTTTGTAGGGAGCAGTGCCAAAACTACTAGAGAGATAGATAAGGCATATTGTAAAGGGCCTGGCCTGGTCCGTCACTTACTTGGCCTTTGGCATTATTTTTATGGCTCTGTTCCAAGAAAATATGAACACCCTTCTGAGATCTAGCAGTGCATTCTACTAAAGAATATAAAGACAACACAAACCATGGCTGGGAGAAAGCAAAGGCTGCGTGCAATCGCCACACATCCAGACCAATACTGGGCAGGTTTCTGTAATTCCCTGCAACTTGAGTTCTGGATCACTGATTTTAACGTGAATTGAGAAAATAGTGACTGGGCGACAGAGCCATTCCTGATGATGTGCTGATCAAAGCCAATTAGGATCGTTCTGCTTAAACCAGATTGAGCTCTCTGAAGTTAATTTTCAAAGTGAAATCAACAAGTGTGAGTCTGTGCAATGAAGCAGTCAATCCTGCTCGTCCATCCATAAAAGAACTGAAAATCACTTACCTGGACGCATTCCACTTCAAAGGAAGACATGTGAAGTGCAGAATCAGCTTAATTTGGAACTGAAATGCAAAGATTTTTTTGGCTGCTATTTTAGTTATCATTTGGAGATCTCAGAATATTTTTACTCGATGGATGAGCACAATTCTTCCTCTGAACTCAATATTTTTCCTTTGAGCAACCATGTATTTCTGAGCACATGTCAGTTCTACAGAGTGCATATGTATGTTGCTTCGTGACTTTAAAATAAAGTAACAATAAAATAGTACAAAAGAATGGGTACAGAAGAAACAATTTAATGCCACAATAATATCTAAACACACACTATGAATGGTGTGACGGGTAGGTTTTTTATGCCAACACGGCCACAGAAGATTGGTGGGTCTGTTGTGACGGCACAGCCAATGAACACATGGGATGAACTGAAGATCAGAGATAGGAATGGCTCGGTGAGTCCCGCCCTCTCTCTTGCTTCCAGATCTTCAGACCAGAGAGCTGCTTTGTTAGTCCTATGCCTTGACCTGCAAGCAACACTACCCGTGGGACACCTAATCATGGACTGTGTTGCTGTGAGTTGAGGATCCTTCAAGCCCTACTTCGCTATGCTCCTGGGGTATACATCTCTTGAGCTGGGGACTGTTGGACTCTGTCATCTGGCTGACTGTTGGCGACCTGCTCTGCTGTTTGTTGCCTGTGACCAAATAGTCAGGATTGCTCTACAGAGGACTACTCAGCGGCCCTCAAGACTTGAAGGACTGCCAGTCTTCCAGTTACCTCACGCAAGTGAGTGGCCCCGAGCAATCTGTACTGCTTTATAGATAGTTAACTGTTTCTTTCTTATCTTGCATACCTTTCTCTATATGTAAATATATAAAAAGAATTACTAGTGTCTTGATTTTTATTTCTCTAAGAGAACCCTGCCTGACACAATTGGTACCAGGAGTGCTTCTAGAGAAATAAAATCATAAACATGGGTCTCTTTGATTGGTTCTCCAATCTGATTAATCTTAAGAGCACTGGTGATGCTAATTCTACACCTAAAGGCATGGGTAATTTTGCCAATCCTACTAGTCCATGGTGTGAAATAGCAAAGCTAATAACTAAAGTAGGAGCACCGAGGGATGGGGTGCTGGTTATAGGAGAGGCTCTAAGAGAACATATGTCTGATATATTCCAGCAGTTTTGTTAAGATGCCAAGTATAAGGAAGCTGGTTGGCTCGTTCTCCTTCCAATGGACTATGTGATTAAGGAGAGGGATTGCCTCAGAGCCTCAGAAGCACTGCTGAAGTGCCGACTCACGGACTTGAAGGCATCAGCCTGTGCTACAAAGAAAGTCTTCTTGCCTGTAGTGAAAAGAGCCAATACTGCTGAGAACCAGGTCCAAAGTCTCATTATGTGAGTGGCTGAATTACAACGTCAGCTGAATGGCAGATGTAGAGCAGTGTCGGAAGTCAAAGTGAGGGCTTTGATAGGAAAAAATTGGGACCTTGAAACATGGGATGGGAATATATGGGCTGATGATCCAGAAGAGGAGGATATTATGCCACCATTAGAAACAAGTTAACCAGCCCAGTCAATAGATATGCCCCTCCCAGCTGAAGACAGTCTATTATCAACAAAGCAACCCACACCTGAGCAGATCAACCAACCTACTCAAGGTGAAACCGCCAGGTGGGGCTGCATCTCTACCATTGCCTGAGGGAAATGACTTACAAGATAGTGCTGAGAACACCCAGGAAACACCCTCACCATTGATAGTTTCTGCTAGACCTATAACTAAAATTAAGGCAAGGAAAGCTCCTAAGGGTGAGGCCAAGGTGATTATACTCAAGAAGAAGTATGCTATACTCACAATGAACTGCTCAAGCTTTCAAATACGTACAAGCAAAAGCCTGGGGAGTATCCCTGGGAATGGTTACTGAGGGTGTGTGATACTGGTGCAAGAAATGTAATATTAGAGCAGTCTGAATTTCTGGATATGGGACCCCTAAGCACAGACTCTTCTTTTAATGTCTCAGTGAGAGAGGCTAAGAGAGGAACCAACTCCTTATTTGGCTGGTTCACTGAGGCATAGGCTGCCAGATGGCCTGGATTAGACCAACTTGAGGTGCCTGACCTACCTTGGTACACTGTAAAAGAAGGCATCCAAAAGCTGAGGAAAATTGGTATGGTGGAATGGATCTATCAGGATATTCCCATAGACCCCAAAAGGTGGTGTCCTGAGGACAAATTCTTCACTACAACCATAAGGAATAAGTTTGTGAGGTGGGCCCCAGCATCTTTGAAGACTCCTATAATTGCTTGGTTGTGTGCACCAGGATTAACTGTGGGAACTGCCTTAAGTGAACTCCAGCATTTGCCCACGATGGGGCTGATTGGACTCCATGGTAACAGAAGACAAGTGTCAGCAGTGAGTCAACAGAGACAGGGTGGACGTGGTTATAATAGACAACAAGGCATTCGTGGTAATCAAGGCAGCCTGTCTTGTGTGGAATTATGGCATTGGCTACTTAGTCATGGTGTCCCTAGGAGTGAAATAGATAGGAAACCTACTAAATATTTACGTGACTTATACAGGCAGAAGAATGCTGGATCAGGTGAACAGAGGGATAGGCAGTCACGATCACTCAACCAATTCCCAGACCAGAGCCAGTTTACAGACCCACAACCACTTGAATGAGGGGAAGGCCGGGTCCCTTGGAAGAAGAACCCTGCCACATCACCGAAAGTTTATGCTGTTAGTCTTTCATCTAGCCTTCCCCAAAGGGACCTGTGGCCTTTCACAAGAGTGACTGTTCATTGGGGAAAAAGAAATAATCAAACTTTTCAGGGATTGCTGGACACTGGCTCTGAACTGACACTAATTTCAGGGGACCCAAAGTGTTTCGAAGGCCTGTCAGTCAGACTGGGGGCTTATTGGAGGTGAAGGTATTAATGGAGTTTTAGCTCAGGTACACCTCACTGTGGGTCCGGTAGATCCCTGAACCCATCCTGTGGTTATTTCCCCAGTTCCAGAATGCTTCATTGGAATAGACATACTCAGTAACTGGCAGAACCCCCACATTGGATCCCTGAAATGTGGAATCAGGGCTATCATAGTGGGAAAGGCCAAATGGAAACCATTAGAATTGCCATTGCCTAGGAAAATAGTAAACCAAAAGCAATACCGCATTCCAGGAGGGATTGCAGAGATCAGTGCCACCATCAAAGACTTGAAAGATGCAGGGGTGGTGATTCCTACCACATCTCCATTTAGCTCACCTATTTGGCCTGTAAAGAAGACAGATGGATCCTGGAGAATGACAGTGGATTATCGTAAGCTTAACCAGGTAGTGACTCCAATTGCAGCTGCTGTTCCAGATGTGGTCTCATTGCTTGAGCAAATTAACACTTCTCCTGGTACTTGGTATGCAGCTATTGATCTGGCCAATGCCTTCTTCTCGATACCAATTTCAAAGGATCACCTAAAGCAGTTTGTCTTCAGCTGGCAGGGGCAACAGTACACTTTCACAACTCTCCCCCAGGTACATCAACTCTTCTGCCCTGTGCCATAATTTAGTCTGAAGGGACCTCGATCGCCTGTCTATTCCACAAAATGCCACACTAGTCCATTATATTGATGACATTATGCTGATTGGATCCACTAACGAGTATGCATCAAAGACTTTAGATTCATTAGTACAGCATCTGCCTACAAGAGGTTGGGAAATTAACCCAACAAAGATTCAAGCACCCTCCACCTTGGTAAAATTTCTAGGGGTCCAGTGGTGTGGAGATATGTTGAGATATTCCCACTAAAGTGAAGGACAAGCTATTGCATCTGGCTCCCCCAACAACGAAATAGGAGGTACAATGCCTAGTGGGCCTTTTCGGATTTTGGAGGCAACATATCTCTCACTTGGGTGTTCAACTTCGACATATTTATCAGGTGACACGAAAGGCCTCCAATTTTGAGTGGGGCTGGAACAAGAAAAGGCTCTGCAACAGGTTCAGGCTGCCGTGCAAGCTGCTTTGCCACTGGGGCCATATGATTCAGCTGATGCAATGGTGCTAGAAGTGTCAGTTGTTGATAAAGATGCAGTGTGGAGTCTTTGGCAGACCCCTATTGGTGAATCACAGCCTAGACCATTGGGGTTTTGGAGTAAAGTCCTACCATCTTCTGCAGACAACTACTCCCCCTTTGAAAAACAGCTGTTGGCCTGTTATTGGGCGTTGGTGGAGACTGAACGCCTCACCTTGGGCCACCAAGTCACCGTGAGGCCTGAACTACCCATCATGAACTGGGTATTGTCTGACCTACAGAGTCATAAAGTTGGACGTGCGCAGCAACACTCCATTATTAAATGGAAGTGGTACATACGAGATTGGGCCAGAGCAGGACCTGAAGGTACAAGTAAGCTGCATGAAGAAGTGGCCCAAATGCCCACAGTCCTCACTCCAGTCATATTACCTTCTCTTTCCATATCTGCACCTATGGCCTCCTGGGGAGTTCCTTATAATAATCTGTCTAAAGAACAGAAAAGTCATGCTTGGTTCACGGATGGCTTTGCACAATATGCAGGTGCCACTCATAAGTGGACAGCAGCAATGCTACGGTCCCTTTCTGGGATCTCCCTGAAAGATAGTGGTGAAGAAAAATTCTCCCTATGGGCAGAACTTTGAGCAGTGCACCTGGCC